>PNEQ01047327.1:0-25819 GCA_003012365.1 Medauroidea extradentata
AAAAAAAGTCGTTCTTAATAATGTCTTTGTATGGTAAAGGTATTATTTCGTACAACGGATTTTTACAAAAATCAACCTGTTAGAGATAGCTAGTCTCGAATATTTGCTATATCGTAGCAAATTAGTTTGTGACAAACAAATGCGAGCAAATAGCTAGGTTCACATTTTAAACCAAACATTCGTCCCTCGAACGTATCAGATAGTAAAATTACAGTGTAAAACTTTACTCTACCCGGGCAAAGAAGTGACTTTTCGTAAACCTGGATACGAAAGAGTTAACAAAACAACATCGAAACTACATCAAACCTCTAGTTTTCGGTTCTGCCACATGAAGCGCTGATATTTTACGTTCGAAACCATATACTCTAAATTCCTAAACCCTAAATCCCCAAATAAGCCATTTCGAACACGCCTATAGGTAGTTCGGAATGAAGTGAGCATTCAAAAAAGCCCTGCTAGGTTCTATTTTCAGCCAATTCGTATCTTACCGCGCGTAACTTATCACAATGGGAAATATGTAACCTCTGCGGACACGTCCCTGGATGTTTGCGTGTGCGAAAATAACTATGCAATCAGTATAGATAAAAACAATTTCTTAAAAAATCGTTGATTAATTATACAAAATACAATTTTGTCTATTAGGGTTTATTTTGTTCCTGTATTGTTGTATTAAAATATGAAAACTCACGGAACTGTACTGTGTAATTCCAGTGCCAACCATACGAGCAGTAAAAATTAAGGCAACTATAGTACATGTTGAATTATATGCAGTTAACGGCTAGTGATATTTTTATATGGTTAAATTTTTAGTGCTCACTTTATACCGAATGACATATACTTAGGTTGCAATAATTATGTCATTTGGAAATAATACAAGGATGTGCAAGTGATAAAACTTAATTTGGCATATTACAAGGTATGTAGACGTTCGTAGTGGCTACATTTTCCACACACCAAAATATTTAGCTCTCCTACTCTGCCTACAGCAGGATGCCAAAAGCCAATTTAATGTGTTACAGTAACACCCAAGCAACAAAAACCAACTAGTCTAATAAAAAAAAAACAATTCAAAAACTTCAATAACATATAGGTCAGACATTAAAATATTTAAACTATCTTCCTTTGTATTTTCCTATGTACTTTCAGTTTCCTGAAATACATACCTGTGAGGTTATACATACCAGAAACACGCCTCAAAAAGTTATTGAACTTCAGCAGGGTGTGATTCTCTTCTTCTCCTAGTAGAGGGATGGGCGGCAGGGTCATCAGTACGACCTCGCACTGAATACTCAATAGTGCATCGAGCAGTTTGCGGAACTTCAAAGACATCCATTTGTACCTATTTGGATTGCTTTGCTGAATCACAAAAACCACCAAAACACTTAATTGCTTATCAGAAGTACGGTGCATTTTGTTGGTTGCATTCTTACATGGATTTATGGTATATTTAGACAAATGTGTCAGCCACCAAAACATTTGTAACATTAAAGATTTTTCATATTAAAGTGGTCTGGTCACTGTTTAAGTATTTCTTTAAGCTATTTTGGATTCAACTCAACTATTTTCAATGTGAAAACTATCATGAAACTCAAAAGTAGTGTAAAGGTTTCACACAATGAAAATTTATCACTTTTGGCCCCAATAAAATAAGAGTTATTGATTATAAATGTTGGAAAGTGCTCAGTTTGAAGTGAAAATACTCTCCCATACCTTCCTTACTCTATGATTCTATAATTTCTTATGCATTAAAAAAGCTGAAATAAGAAGCAGCAGCAAAGAGAAAAACTTACATATTTGTATGTAGCAACCTTTTAGATTAAATTGTTTTGTTTGTACGCCAACAACACTAATACAGTAGTAAATAATAGTTTTTTACGCAACCTTTACAACTTTTACATTTATGGGTGGTTAGAAATTTACTACATCTAACGTAGGTCGTTCAGAATAAAGTGAGCACTAAAGATTTAACCGTTGAAAAAATGCACTAGCCGTTACTGCATATGATGGTTGGCAGCGCATTGCAGTAAGTAGTTCCGTGTACTTTCCTATTTAAATACAGCAATACTGAAATAAAATGAATTAAATTTGACATTGCTATGTTTTACGTAATTAATAAACGGTTTTTTGTCAAACTATATAGTTTTCTATCGACTGCACAATTTATCTTAACGTGCAAGCATTAAGTGACGTGTCCAGATAGGTTAGACATTTCCCATCGTTGAGACGTTGCACGCGAAAAGATTCGAATTTGCTGCAAAGAGAAATTTAACAGCGGTTTTTTGAGTGATCACTTTATTCCAAACCACCTGTACCCTGTTACATATAGTGTTACGTCAGTTATTAAGCACAGTCTACATCACATAATGTTTCCACCACTGTACATCCACGAGAAATTACATACATGCCCAGAGCAATAACTAACATTCAATATGACATTTTCATTATTCCTTTTTCTTAACAATGCAGTTAAAAAAAAAGCAATGTTTGTTAGTAAACCTGCAAAAAAGGTGTAAGTCATATTATATAATGTACTTAACAAGGAAAATTAACTAGCAGTAATGTGACTTCAGTAGTGTACTAGTTCTCTTGATTTCACTCCACCCATGCAAACCTATTTAACTTTAATTTTCCTTGTTACGTACATTACATAATATGAACCACACATTTTTTGCAGTTAAATAGGTTTGCATGGGTCGAGTGAAATCAAGAGAACTAGTACACTACTGAAGTCACTGTGCTTATTATTTACACATTGTTTAGAAAAATGGGTACAGCTGTGACCCTAAGGTAGTTGTACCAAAGGGGTAGGTTAAGCAAATTGTTGCCACAGGGCTGAGGCCCAATTGCAATAAGAAAAATTGAATTTCATACGTTCATACACAGTTGTAAATGTTATAAGCCTTCTTCGTAGCTATTAAAATTAAATAATCACAAATTGTCAGGGCAATCTGTACGAGGGTTATAAATCTGTATGGAGCTAGGATGAATTCTTTTACACTCTATGTACGTTTCAGTGTTTTAAAAATGTGGGACGTGTAATTTCCAAGCTTCTTAAAACAACAAAGGTGAGTTAAATGGCACATTACTGATTGAAAACAGTACATTGTATTTTTAAATGTTTGGAGCGACCAAACATTTTTTCCACAATTCTGAGTCTTAATCAGTAATTTTCTGTAATGAACGAAATGAAGGGAAGCCAATTTGTCAACCTGCAAAGTTTATTTTAATTGACAGAGTATTAGCTTTTTTGCAAGTTCCGTATGTATTCAAGTGCTTTACTTATAGTTGTTCTCTCTTTCATTTATGCTAACCAAGCCAAAGCAATAACTCACATGACTTAATTATTATACAGTATACAGTACATTACTGCTAGAAAATTACTTATCACAAATACATGTCATGTAGGTGCCATGTCCAGGAAACATGCGTCCCTGTTTATCTCTGTGGTACTTACCTTAACGTTATTCGTTCCAGATAGCAGGATCACTTTCTTGCCTGCCAACTCATTGTGACGCCGATAGGCAGTCAGCATGTCATTTTTTATCAAATTTCCGGAGGTGCAGAAACCTAACACCCCTTGCCCCTTACCTAAAACAGCAGGAATTTCCGCTTTAACACACACACTTTGATAAAAAAAAAACCTTAACAAACATTGCTATCAGCAGTGTGTGTACTGAAACCTACCGTTTTTTTCCCACCGCAGTGGTCGTCCATCTCTCGTTCTCGATATGTGGTGACCCAGCCTCACCATCATAGAATTGCCCATCAGATGATAGCCATTGATCTCCTGTACACAGCATGTCATAATGTAATACACAAAAAAAAAAGTATATATGAAAGGTGATTACACTTTTAACAACCTAAGGTTGTAATATATAGTAAGGATAACAGATGATCATTACTTCCTCTCAATGTACTTGAAACTAGCAATAAACACCTAGATATTATAGTGTACTGTACTATATTCTCTTCAACTTTATACTTTGGCCAGTGTACTCAAGCACTGCCAGTAAAAATAATGTTAAGAATTTGTGCACTATGCATGCTGAGCCGAAAGGTTTTTAAACGTAGGTAACCCAAATAAACATTTCATCATCAAATAGATACATTATGTACTTCCCCAGCCCTGTCGTTCCAAGGCTCCTCCACACACACCTCACCAGCAATAAAGATTTATATAAACTGTTAACCAAAAGATCTCATGAGACAGATTTATGACCATATGGCAAGGTTATATAAGTATGTTGAAAAAAGTAACTTCTCTTCTCAATTTACAGACTCCATCAACCTTTTCCTAAACTCCCTCGCTCCCGTCACCTCAACCAAACCCCTCGCCATCTCATTCCGATCCTTTACCGTTCTCACCATCATAGTGTTTTTTCCTCTCTCCGTCCTCTTCCCCACCCTCTGTATATTCCACTCATGATCACCCCTTCCCCTGAATATACCACTCTGTATCTTGTCGCCCAGTCGTGCCCACCCACCCACTCCCCTCACCTCCTTAAACATCCTTACCAGCCGCTCCACTCTTCTTCTCTCCTGCAGTGTGGCCCACCCCAGTCCTCTCACCATTACTGATGGTCTGAAATCCTCTCTCCCCCTGTGTCCTCCACTTATTTGTGACCCACCTAGCAGCCCTTCTCTGCACCTTCATCTCTACCACTTCCCTTCCCACGTACGGGTCCCAGACCGCCGCCGCATACTCCAAGATGGACCTCACCATTGTTTTGTATCACTTTTCTTTCACTTTCTTGTCTGTCCCCTTAACACCCTTCCTAGCAGGGCCAGCGCTCTTCTACCCTTACTTGTAACACACTTCACTTGCTCGCCCCATCTTAAGTCGCCCTGAAGAATAACTCCCAAATATTTATATCTGTTCGCCTCTCCAATCTCCTGTCTTCCCCATCTATATGTCTCTCTGACTACCTCTCTTTTCTTTGTAAATCTCAAAATTTTAGTTTTATTTACGTTAATTTTCATCTCATTTTCCTGTTTCCACTGTTCCAATTTGTTTATGTCCTTTTGCAGACCCCCAACCCTCTCAAATCATCTTGCACAATACCCAGTCATCTGCAAAAAGACGAACCCTACAATTCATGTTTAGCCCCAAATCCCCCATCATAATTAAAAAGTGGGGTCCTAGAACACTACCTTGTGAAACACCTGATGTTACATTTCCTTCCTCTGAGAGCGTGTATCCTACTCTTACTCTCTGGGTTCTTCCTCTCAGATACTCTCTCCCACCCAGTTTACCACCATCTTATCCTCTAACAACTCATTCAGTTTATCATTAATTTTGCATGTGGCACCTTGTCGAACACCTTTTCAAAATCCACAAAACACACATCTACCTGTTCCCTCCCATCCATAGCCTTCCCTATATCTTCCATCAATCCTGCCAACTGTGTCTCACATGAGAACCCCTTTCTGTATCCATATTGTCTATCGTCCATACTCCCGTTCTCCTCCATTACCCTAACAATATATTCACTCATCAGTCTCTCAATAACTTTTCCAACATTAAATGTTAGGCTCACTGGTCTGTAACCGGCTCTCCCCCCTCCTTGTAAGTGGGAACCACTATTGCAGTAATGTTTCATACATTAACTAATTAAAAACCTATTCAGGTAGTGTTCATACCTATCTTGAGATGATTAAAATTATAAAAAAATAACTGAAGTAAAGGAAAAAGATGACAAGGTATAACTAAATTAATTAATTTGGCCAGCAAAGTTTTACTGGTTTTTTTTTTGTATTAGTTAATACTACCATGCACAAACTACGAAATTGTGATTTCTTATATATGCATTCTATGTTAAGACACTTTCTGCTTTGTAGAGTTCCATAATTTAGAAGCCTTCACTACAAATAAGAATCACATTAAGACATACAATGAACTGGGAGGTATTTAAACACCTGAGTCCCATTGAAAGCCTCATGCATTATAGTGATTAATAGTGCTAAGGCGGAGTTAAAATTGATAAGTGTATACACAGCAATACACACTATTAAACACAAGTGTTTACCTGCATGCAATTCACTATGAGTAGCTCCAATAGTACACAACAAAAAGCAAGGCAAGATTTAGTTGAGAAAAGTGTGATGAGATTCGAGCCTTTGCTTAACATTAATACCTTGCAGCTATATAAACAAAGTTTAGCAAATTAGAAGCCCTGAAAGCGACATTTAATGTTCGCCTGTATCGTTTTCAGGTGCATATTATTTTAAACATGACGTTTTATTTTGTACGTACTCCCAACTTTAACACAAATTTTTTCGCAATAACATCCAAATTCCTGTCTCATTAATGCTTGTTACCACAGTAACAGGGTCCTTGGTGCCTGTTTTCTCTGTATGCAAACACATATACGACAGCAATGCTAAACTAGCGCGTGGTATGAAATGGAGTAAGTTTACCCGAGGTAGACTTCAGTAATGATGTAGCAGCAGTGTCGTAAATAATTATAGAAAACAGAGTATTATGCTTAGGTGAAATTGAAACCGACAAAAATAAGGATTGTAAATATATTTAACCATTCTCTGCACATGATTGTATACTAAATAAAAATAAAATAAATAAAACTAATACAACCTTAAGTATTAAGTTGTTCACCGTGAAAACGTCTAAAAGTAATTAACTACTGTACCACGTGCGACGGCCATTACAAAACGTAACTTTTGAGCCGGGGTTGGATGCCAGTAGGCTGGCACGCAGACACACAGTACACTCACACACGTGCACCTGCATGCATTATTATTATTATTAACTGCAGCAATGAATATTTAAGAATAGTTGGCATGCGCCCCACACACTTCACATTCACCTGAAAGTGGATATTATACTGGACTGAAGTTAACTCTATGGATTTCAGAGATGCCTAACTAAAGATAAAGCTCACGTATTAAGTTAACATTTTGAAAAGATTATGTTATCATCTCATTACTACTTACGATTTTTATTTCAGCCATCCTTCTTTTTCTTACACTGCAGCTCCAATCTTCAGAACTTCAAACTGTTGCACGTCTCTCACGTCTGTTTGCTTGCTGCTTCGAAATAGAGCGCGGAAGCGGAAGTTAGGAACTGCTTTGATTCACGTGATCGTTTCGTCACGACTTGAGCGGTGTCCGTGGCACAATGGCTATATTTTAAAAAAATAATACTAAAGTTATGAAGTAACAGACAATCAATGAAACCTAAACACTGTGATAAAACAGACGTTGCAGGCTAAGAATGAAAGTACGCAATTTTTAAAATGGAATGTTTGAAAATGTATAGGGTGGCTGGGGGAAATGTTGGCCGTTTGGAATAGCGTCTGTTTTCTGATGGCTTATTGGATCAAGCAACATGAACCAACAGGTGACGCCTTTCAAAAATTTTTAGCCAACCACAAAGTTTCTACTTTTCTGCAAATAAATAGCCGATATTGAACAGCGCGGGTCGAGGACGGCCCCGGGTTGCTGGGAATCTGTCTCAGACGCATGTGGTCCACGAAGGTGGTACGTTCTTCTGCTACGCAGCCGACGTCGTGAAAATGGGTGTAGATATAACCACGTGGCGTGCAAGAATTGGTCTTCACGTCCGTGGCCGACTTCTGGTAAGTGTGAATGGTAGCGGCGAGATACGTTCTGATTTGAGCCGCGGTGCCTTCTGTATCTGGGTACTGATCGCTTTCGCTCTTCTCGTGGCTGGCATCGAGTCTAACCCAGGCCCTAGGACGGAGGTAAGTGCAGAACAGTTGGCAAACTTTCTGGTTGGTTTCAGCAACAAATTTGAAGGAGATGTGAATTTTAAAGACCGTTCCTTTGATTCTGTTTGGGGTCACGCAGCTGCGCATTTTTCGGAAAACAACAAAAGTGTGCGCAACTTACTGTACATGCGATGGAGACAAAATGTTGGCAAAGTGTGCGATTTATATTTTGCAATGCGCGGTGGTTCTACTAGCAAACATTCTGAATGTATTGATGCGAAATTGGTTGCCGTACTGGTTCAGCGTGTTCAGCATGTCACAGATGTGGATAACTTTGGTAGTGGCCGGTTTTCGCTATGGTACGACGTATGTAATGATCTAGGTTTGAAAAGGTCGAAAGTAAATATGCTGAAGTTGCGAATGAAGTGGTTAAGAGTGGGTGATTTCAGGTATCGTGTAAATGAAGGGTTAAACCACCGTAACCGTACTGTGCATGAAAATATCTGTGATGCTATTGTTGATCACGCTGAAACGATACCCGCAACACAACCTTGCATATCAAATAATGCTGACAATGCCCTCCGGTCTTACAGTGATCTCGAACAGCTAACAGAAATTCAATCTGGATCAGAACCTAAGGGCACTGTAATAAAGTCTGTTTCCTCCCATACCATCACCAGTGACCAGATTTTGAAAGACAGTGCAAACGTTTTGTCCCTGTCGACTGTACGTAAGCGTAATCCCAAAGTAGGATACCCAGTGTTCGTTGGCCAATGTGTATCCGACAGGTTATTCCCCAAGTTGTTTGATGATAAATTTCCCTCTCAAATGGAAGTCAGCTGGATCCACTGCATCTTGAGGTATTTGTTGCTTACAAAGATGTATATAATATGTGTGTTTAAGTTTCAAGGACTCCAAAAGCGCAAGGGTGTGGCACGCTTTGTTGATTATGCAACATGTACAAGTAGTGAATGTGACAAAACATATCGTATTCAGTTCACATACAAGGAGGGGGCTTTTCCTATTGTAAAAGTAAACACACGGCCAGGGGACTCGAAAAGGATGTGTATTTCAGAACAGCGAACTTGTCAGGTAAGAGGTTTACAGCGAAAGTTGTGGATGGAATTGCTGGATTTCGAAAACCCTACAGCATTTCGCTGTAAAACTGTACGGAGTATGGACACCAACATTGCTTCACAAGGTAACCTACAAGATGTCAAAAGCGTTAGTGTGGTTCAAAAGATTAGCTCAGAGGCCTTGTCCAGAAATGATATGGACAGTGATGATGTTGTAGACTTGATTAAAAGATATTTTTATTATCATGGCACAAAACATCAGTACTTGCGTTTGATTACTCTGCCGTTGGGTTGTCTAATGTTTCTTGATGATCAATTCTGTGTTTTACGTAAGTTTAAAAACAAGGTAATGGCTTTGCATATTGACAGCACTGGTTCCTTGGTGAGATTACCTGAGAAAACTGGGCGTGTGTTTTACTATGCAGGTGTAGTTAATGTAAATGGTACAGTACTGCCAATTTTGGAATTTATTTCATCTTGCCATGATGCAGCATCATTGGCAGGGTACTTGCTACATTTTCGACACCATGTGCAAAAGAATTGGAAATGGCCTCTTCTCCCCTGTATTGTGATCGATTTCAGTTTTGCCTTGATGAAAAGCATACAACTAGCATTCAATTCAATGACTATTTTGACGTATTTGCACATATGTTTTAAAGTTTGTACTGAGAATTCTGGGTTGCATTTGAAATCTATTGCCACAATGCATATTTGCTGCAATCACTTCATCCACCGGGTTGCATATAACTTGAAAAAACAAAAAATTTTTGGTAAGAGGAAAGTGTTTATTTTGGAAAGCATGTGTTTCCTAATGATGTCCAAAAATTTGGCTGTAATGTGTGATAGATTTGAAAGGGTCATAGTAATTCTGACATCAAAGTACGAAACAAGAAAGGTTATGGAGTCTTGTAGTTGGTTGAGAGAGAATGCTCAACAGACGTGCGAGTTTCCAGATGACAAAGAATTTGCGAGTATTCCAGAAGAATGTCTTGAAGGTATTGAGCCTAGTGGTAAAGTATTTAAAGAGAGTCCATTTTACAAGTTATTCAGTGAAAAGTATGCTACGGTTGTGTCTCAGTCTTCAACTAAAGTAGCAAGTGTATCAGAAAATAAGTTATATGCTCCAGAATTTGCGCTGTTCATTGTAAACCAATACATGCCATTCGTTCCCATGTGGAGTTGCATTCTGCCAACTGTCTCAGGTCGTTTCAGTAATTCAAATGTAGAACAGTGGTTCTACCAAGTAAAACACACCTTATTCAATCGCGGTGGGAGGCATAAAGTGGGGCGGTTCCAGTCTAAACTTTGTGAACGTATTCAAGACATTTGCAAGGCTCTGCTTAATGACATTCCGAAGGAAATACGCAAAAGAAAGAGACGTGACAAAGTTGTTTCCAATGCAAAGACAAACCTCAGTACCTTAAAACTAACGAAATTCAGTGGTGATTCAAGTGACCCAGATGACCCAGATGATATTACAAACCAGGAGGTGTGGGGACAGAGTCCTCGAGGGAATGCAACTAATTTTGAACTGCAGTTCTTGAATGGTATGGGTAAAAGTGTTGAGTGTATAAATTCTGATAACGTTGGTAAGAAACAAAGGGTTGAACAGCTGATTGATGTTGAAGCAGTGAATAGTACTTGTCAGATAGCATTTCCAGAGTCAACTAGCATAGAGAGCATACCTGTTGTCATGTATGGCAATGAGCCGTTATTGCAATCAGACTTTGAAACCCTTGGGGACAGACAGTGGCTATCAAATTTTGCCCTTGATGCTTGTGCAGCACTAGTGTTGCAAGATGCAAAAAGCGATGCTGTGTACATGCCAAGTACCTTTTTTATGGAAATGACATCAAATGCAAAATGTATCCAGCTTGATAGAGACTGTTTTTTGAATAACATGCTACTTTCAAAGAGAGAACTTGTATTTTTCCCAGCCCACATATTGGGTTGCCATTGGACACTTATTGCTGTAAACTTCCTACGTAAAGAATTTCTCTTCCTTGATTCCTATGGATATAAAGATCGGAATCAAGGAATTAATTTATTCAAACAGTTTTTGTTGGTTATGAAATCAAGAAATCAGTTTGCAACAGATATAGTTGATTTAGTCGGATGGACATATCTTGATCCACCCAAACATACTATTCAGAGAGATCATTATAACTGTGGAATTTTTGTGATATTTTTCATCAAAAGATTGTCAGAAAAGTTGCCTTTAAATGTAGACTTTAGTGCAAATCAATTCCGGCATACATTAAGACAAAGAATTACAGAAGTGTCCATGGCTACTGGAAAAATACAAGCGGTAAACAAGAACTTAGATGCAGCATACCCTCATCATCTGGCAATGAATAATGGGTTATTCCCAAATATCCACTATTACAGCGTCCAGGAAGACATTGTTGTCAGCCAGTTCATATGCAATACTTTCCCCGTAACCATAAGGTGCTCAGATTACATCACATACATGAACAACAGACTGCTTACTCAGAATGCTGTTGATGCAGGAATAGCTGTCCAACTTAAGTTGTTGAAAGCTAAAGACATGAATGCTTTTGGAAAAATTTGTTTCTTGCCTATTTTTGTAAGCAATATTGCTTTGCGAAATCCTCACAACTGGGACAGAAATTGGTTTGATCGAGTATTTGGTGATTTGACGAAAAAAAAGTGGTTGATAATGCCATACATAAAAAACGGCAACCATTGGACTCTTCTTGTTGCAAATATTCAAGAAAAAGTAGTATACCATCTCGATTCTCTAGGTAATTTCCAAAACACTTCTTGCACCAAAAATTTTTTAAATTTTTTAAATTGGAGAAATAAAACTACAGACAAGCCAGTCCCTCTTAATGATTGGGAAGAAAAAACTTTGTACAACTCTCTTCCATTGCAGACTGATTCTTCCAGTTGTGGCTTGTTCGTAATATTTTATGTTTCCTGCGTTTTGGGGCTAAGAGAAATATCGGAAACAGTTAATCCTCAGCTAGAACGTGAATGGCTGCAAAGTGCTGTGTTGAAATATTCAGACGATATGATAAATATATGTTATCATTGTGGCAAAAAGGACACTAGAGAGAATACTGTTGATAAGTGGGTAATGTGTGACACTTGTTGTCGATGGGCACACTATAGACCATGTTTAAGAAGAGTAAAAGAGTCCTGGGAAGAAGTTAGTTCTGCTGACTATAAGTTTACTTGTCAGCTTTGTATATTGCACTCTCCCATTCAAGACACAAAGTAGAAGTTATATTACTGCATTGAGTATTTTTTGTCCCAGTTGTGATGCACAGGTAACCATAAAATTACTCTTAAACTCCTTATTTTCACTTCCGGTTATTACACTTATCATTTGACACCAACTTTCTATACTCCCATGTGCTGCTGTCATTGTAAGAATTTCTAATGTTTTATATATAAATATGTAGTTTCCTCATGTCCCCTCCCTCCCACTAATTTTTTCGTCTCAAGTTTAAAAAGTTTTGTTCTGTATATTATGTGGCATGAAACCATTTTTACCAAAGTTGTCTTTCTTTTCCTGTTGTCAACACTTAAGGAAACCTGTACTAGTAAGACCAATAAATAAAGATTGTTTCCAGGTCCTGGGTAGTCTTATTTGCCCCCACTTGGCAGACAGCCAGGTTCGGTGGGGTCTCTAGTCTGCTCTAGTGGCCTGTGAGGTTTCTTTTCCTTCTGCTGGACATGATGGTAATGTTGGTTGTATAGACTGCTGCTATGAATGTGTGTAATATAAGTTCATTTCCAGGTCCTGGGTAGTCTTATTTGCCCCCACTTGGCAGACAGCCAGGTTCGGTGGGGTCTCTAGTCTGCTCTAATGGCCTGTGAGGTTTCTTTTCCTTCTGCTGGACATGATGGTAATGTTGGTTGTATAGACTGCTGCTATGAATGTGTGTAATATAAGTTCATTTCCAGGTCCTGGGTAGTCTTATTTGCCCCCACTTGGCAGACAGCCAGGTTCGGTGGGGCCTCTAGTCTGCTCTAATGGCCTGTGAGGTTTCTTTTCCTTCTGCTGGACATGATGGTAATGTTGGTTGTATAGACTGCTGCTATGAATGTGTGTAATATAAGTTCATTTCCAGGTCCTGGGTAGTCTTATTTGCCCCCACTTGGCAGACAGCCAGGTTCGGTGGGGCCTCTAGTCTGCTCTAGTGGCCTGTGAGGTTTCTTTTCCTTCTGCTGGACATGATGGTTAGTGTTGGTTGTATGAATTGGAGCAGTGATAGTGTGCATAGTAAATTTGGCTTTTCAGGTCCTGTGTTAAAATAGTGGGATGATTGTAAGAAAGGTGGCTTCTTACTTCAGGCCTTAAATAGTTGAGGTTTTTTCAAGGTTTTTTCATTAATTTTTGCTAATGTTAGCATTATTCTAAATTCATGTATTTAATCCTTAGTGTACAATTATGCATTTTCTTTTTATTCTATATAAATTAGATTGAAATGTTCTTAGTAATTGTGGTATCATGGGCTTGTGCCTAAATTTATGCCAGATTTAAATATTTGTTTTTATATAACCATTAGATTGTTAGATTGACTATTAGCTACTTTTATTGGTTTGGGTGATTACTTTGTTTATTTGCCAAAATAATTAATGATTCTTCAATTGTTATATTGTTAAGTTTATTTATCCAGTTCTATAATGTGTGTTTTTAATTTATGTGCTTAAAATAGCAGTTGAGTTCAGGTTTTGTTATTGTATACGAATCCAATTTAGACTCTCTGGCTAATTTACTTTCCCGATGTAGACTTTGGTTTTCCCGATGTAGACTTTGGTTTTCCCGATGTAGACTTTGGTTTTCCCGATGTAGACTTTGGTTTTCCCGATGTAGACTTTGGTTTTCCCGATGTAGACTTTGGTTTTCCCGATGTAGACTTTAATTTTCCCGATGCAGACTTTAATTTTCCCGATGCAGACTTTAATTTTCCCGATGCAGAATTTGGTTTTCCCGATGCAGAATTTGGTTTTCCCGATGCAGACAATGTAAGGTCATCTTACATCAGAGATTTGTCATTTCCATATACAGTGGAACAGTGACAATCAACTAGTCATTTGTACATACCTCTTTGTATATATGTAAATTTGTATAATTGTATGTACTACAGAGTTTATTCATATACACTATAATGTTGTGGTTTGTCCATTGGGCATTGTACTGTGCATTAACAATATGGGTGGGTTTAGTGTTGGTTACAGAAGTTCATGGCGGAAGGTGCACTACTGTGTTAATTGAAAGTTTTTCCTCAGCGATAAGTTTTACTGAAGGCATATCAACATTTTGTATGATTTACTTTTGACACTGTTGGATAGTACATTTCTGTATTATGATGTTTAGTGAAATGTAAGGAATGTTGCATAATTTTTTACTTCTCACTACACATCACGTAATTAAGAAGGCTGTTACTATCTAATTGTGTTACAATGCACAGTAGAGTATTATTTAGTGCACATTGTGATGAAAATGTAGATATGCCTACTGAAATTTGCAGCTAGGAACACCTTCTTGCACCACCACCTTACGGTGCACTAAGTAGACATAGTTTGAGATTGTCACCAATAATATTTTTTTATTATTATGTACGAGAGTACATTACATGAAAAAATGCAGGATCCTTACAAAGGGACCCCAAGCAGTTTGCCTGAGGCAGGTCCCTCAGTACTTAAAATATTTGTGATTTCCATATATAGTGGGACAGTGACAATCTTAAACTAGTCCTTTGTATATATGTAAATTTGTATAGATGTATATATTCAATTAGAGTTTATTCATATACACTTGAATGTTGTGGTTTGTCCATTAGGTGTTGTACTGTGTCCATTAGGTGCTGTACTGTGTCCATTACCAATGTATGCATGTTTTAGTTACAGAAGTTCAAGGAGGAAGGTTCAACACAATGTTAAATTTACAATTTTTTCGTCAGGGACAAGTTTTACTGAAGTTATATCAACATTTTGTACCCTGTATATTAGTCCGATTAACTGTTGACATTGTTGGATAATAATTATTTTCCATATTATGATTGGTGCAATGTAAGGAACATTACATAATTTTTTTACATATCACTAAACATATAAATTAAGAAGACTGTTACTATGTAAATGTTATAATGTAATAATGATTTAGTAACTGTTGTGCTGAAAATGTAAATACGCGTACTGAAATATTTGCAGGTAGGAATACACTGTAAATTATAGATTAGTGTTGCACCATTCCTCGTAATGTTTTGTATTGTCTTGGAAAACATTTATGCCCAGCCTATGTATGTGGAAGGAAGTGGATGGCATTTATGTACACCAAACCCTAAGTTGCACTATAATGGCCGATAAGACAAAGATAATAGTTTCTCTTGGTCTTTATGGTTGCTCCTGAAATTTAGGTCCTAGCCATAGAGCCCATGAGAAGCCCCAGTAATGTGGCCATCACTTTTACAGCTAGAAAGTAGCTTAGTGATGCCAGTTCCAAGCCTGGGTTAACACAGAGGACTGGTTTGGTAGGTGAGGTCTGTGAAATTAAAAATGCAGTCTATTGTAAAAGATGAAGGTAAAGAGCTTGAACTCTACTTGTTGCCAGCCCAGGCACCATTTTTATGTGTTTGGACCATCTCGTAGATTGTGACATGGGTAGGGCTGCATACGAGGAGGAACACTTATCTCCCCCCCCCCCCAAAAAAAAGGAAGGGGTCTGTGGGTCCAACCCCCCCCCCCCAGAAATATTTGGATTTCAAGGTGCGAAGTGGTGGTATTTTAACAGTTCTCGCATCTTAACTTTGAATATTCTTTTGGTAGATTTATTAATATTGTTTTAAGGAAACATTCTGATAAGGGACCTCCCTAGTAGAGGAAATAAAGTAATGTTTCAAGCACTACAATAATAAAATTCTTATTGGGTGAGTCTAATAGGGCAACAACTCCACGTACAAGTGAAAGCAGTAGTGGGCTCAACATACGTTGAAATCCAGCAAACAGCAAAATTTTCCTGTGGTAAATCATCACCTCTAAGTATGTTCTTTAAAAATGAATAGCAATATCACTTATATTTTACTTAATTTTTTAATTATTTATTATTTTGTATTAAGTATGTTATTTGTGTAGAACAATGGGCTGAAAAAAAATGTTTACAGTGGCACCTAGGCGTGAACGAGCAACATCTAAAACTTATCATTCCGCCTCAAGAATACTGTTGCAATGTGAGGTGATTTTATGGCAGTGTCTTTCACATAAGCTATTTTTTTTGGCGTAATAGATTTAAAAATTCCATATATGTAGAAACATGCTACTTTAGACTGTTTTTTGTGTCAGTTGGGTTTTGAGTGAAAATGTAGTCGATATTAGAAATTTTTTTACCGATTTATCTACGGTACCATGTGTGAGACGCGTCATTTAATTTTGGTATAATTTACTGCAGTGATGTTACGAAACAAGAAAGAAGAGTGACAAGTTGCATTTGTCGTTAGTGTCGTGGCGAACAGAGTAAGTCTGCTGCGTGACGTCGTGTGGCGCTGGAAGGCTCGCAGCACACAAGCGTGCAATATACCAAACACCTAGCCACCCTTCTTCCATGGTTCGCAGACCGGCGCACACACTGCGCGTGTGTCAACATCAGACGGGCTGCTCACCTCACAGCCCTGCGTACTTCAGACCCCTCCGTAGCAAGAAACTAGTGTAAAAGTAAATCTTTAAAACTGTCTCGCATTCCTCAGACTAAGCGATTGGCTGACTGTTTTGGCGAGTAGGTAGTTTAAAACATATAATTACAAATTATCTTCTATAACACCAGCTGTGAAAATGAAAATAATTTACTGCAATTTCCTAATAATCAAGCACCCCAATAGCGCAAACTGCCACTGGTCCAAACCTCAGTTAATTGGTTAATAATTCACCTGCACTTATTGTTCATCTAAATGTTAATCACCCTGCCTGTAGCAGCAGGGCACGGATAGGCAGTAAAAACATGATTTGTTCATGAATCGCAACAAAACTACCAAGTTAATGCCCCAAATGAGCAGACCTTCGATTGTACCCAGCAAAACTTCTGATATACTTGACATCTTAAATTGAAAAGGTCTTGAAATCTTTAGATTTAATAATTGCTCATTTTATGACCAAGCTGCTTGCAGGAAATGGAGACCATACATATCCTCTTAAAGCCCAAGCAGAATCGGCACTGTCAGCCCTCTCCTAAAACTAATTCACACATAGAACCTACTTTTTGATCACCCGGAAGCTATAGTTCTTAACAGGCTGTCACCTATTTCTCTAAAACCATTTTCGTGTAATATGTGGCAGGGTAAATTACCAGCAAAGTCTCTACCGAAACATATGTTATGATTAGGTGCGCATCATTGGATTACACTAGTACCAGGAATACATTGTCTTCATCCATTGTTGGGAGATTATTTAATCTTCTGTCTTTTATTAGTTAACTTGCTATTAAAATATTTTAAAGTAAACTTTGAGACTTAGAATCAGGGAGGAATTTTTGAAAATTTCAGCACGATTAGTGAAGTGGCCTTTTAAGTAATTTCTCGAAGCACGTTTGTGGCATTAGGTTAGTACATAAATGCAAGTAACTTTCATGCACTTCCCTGCACCCTGCCACAAAATGTCTACCCCATAAACTCGCTCAGTTCATTCTTGAAAGTGCATGAATATGTCCTGATGTGCCAACTTCGTTAACTTACATAAGACATGTATATTTTTCCTGGTTAAGAATTTGGTTTTTCAGAGAAACATTCTACTCTTTAGAAGCCAGCAATTCTGAACAAAAGCACAAACTTTAACTGGTACCATTTACTGTAATAGTAGTCTTCTTTGATGTGGATACTCTTTAGGCTAAGACATTACAAAATTGTACAATAAATGTAAAATTAGGAATGTTTGAGACAATAAAATAATGCAATCATTGCTGTTCTGGGTTTGTGGCGCAGAGGAGACAGTGTTGTACACAACCCATGTCTCTACTGGTGCGTACTCTGTACTAAGCTGTCAGAAGAGCAATGACCGTACTCAGTGGCGCCTGCAGTCAATAGCCAGTGTTAGGTTACCCTGATTAATTAACAACGGTTTTAAAGTACACAAGTCCGTCTTTAATTTTAGTACTAGATGACACTAGACTTGAATCACTTCCTCCACTCCTTTAGAAGTAGAATTGGTATTTTACTTGTTGCTCAGTGGTGTTTTTCCGCGTCGCGGAGAAACGTTTCTTTGCTTTTAACCTAACTACTGAAAACCCAAACATAAACTATCTGTGTCCTAAAAACTCTCGCATGGGTCCCCTGGGAGCCTTCAGCCTGATTGTCGCCATTGCTCCTTAAATAACTTTTTTATACAATTTTATGGACTTCTAAGTTAGTAAAATGTACACCGTAACGTTACAGCCCATGGCTTTGGCGGTGGCTAGTTTTGCAGGAGTCACTGCTGATAACACCTGGGATGCAATGTGTACTCGCAGCAAAATGCAAAATTAACATCTGCAATCCAATAAGCTTGATATAAGCTGCTGTAGAATTACATTGTAAATTGTGCTTACCAGTTAACCTCATGTTTGGCATCTTATTTTATTACAGTGCCAAACATACCTGAATATAAATTTTTCTACAAGATATGGCGAGTTTTCAGAGTTCATAAAACCAAAATCATAGGCACTTTCATTGGACTTGACCACATACCTTAAAATAACAGGGTCATCGCTTCAAGTCCCATTGAAAAAAAATAAATTCTACGTAAATACTGCATGCTAGTTTAGTACATCACACTTAAAGGCGATAAGGTGTTAGGTGGACTGGTTACATTCAACTTATCGCCTTCCCCATTCCTGTGCCTCTAGTCTAAAGACCAAGCTTGCATCCCCTATGCATGCCAATGCATACACTGGTTAGCCACGACTTTGACCTATATTCTTAGTTTTGGTACTTTTGGATACCAGGAAAATTGCACTAACATGTTTTCTCTCCCCACGGCAGCTATTTGCACTTGGCAGCGATGAAGCCCCCATAGGGCAGAGCAACGCAAATGCACACACTGGTTAGCCATGACTTTGACCAAGGCTCTTAGTTTTGGTACTTTTGGCGCTGGGGAAAGTGCTTACTAACATGCTTATTTATTTCACAAACACCCACACGATGAAATGGTAGCGACGTGCCTGGCACGCACTGCTGTAGGGAAATCACGCACTACTACTCTACGAGCTTAACTAGCCACTTGCCGACAACATTAACCTCACTTATACAGACAACATGACACTACATCACGCCAGCCCTAGTGGCTAGTGGGAGCTTCACTCCTTGCTGATACAACCACACGTAATTTATTAATTATGGCAACAACTCCCTTTCAGCCTTAAATACGGGTCCGGAGCCCAGCTAAAACAAATACACGAGCCCTGCCGCCGGTTCAATGATTTGCAACTAGTCAGTTCGGGTGCACTTGTTTTACGATACACCCAACGAGTTATGGGCACTTCTGTTCCCAGTCTCGTGACTGCACGGCCTCGGATGGCATATGAGAATTCGGTGGCAGCCGGCCGGGCAACTGCCAAATCCAGCCGCCCCCCCCCCTCCCAATCCTACGCCTTTAAAAATGAACAATGAGTTTAGGTACAGGGACATAAGTTTTCTGTGTCGTGTTGCCCTCGGAAGAAACTAACATTTTTCATATCCAGCACCTGCACTGAAAACTAGTGAAGATAAGGGAACATGCCCCTGGAAATGAACCCTAGGAATACATCTGGAAAAGTAGGGCACCCTGCAGCCTAGAAGCAGTCACACCTACATCATTATACCCGAAAGCAGGCCGAAAAGTGGACGTAACATTCCAACTCAGAGTATGTCTTTGACCACAAAGGAGGGTGCACAGAACATTGCTGCAACACCCACCACCTCCCAGATCACAGGCAAATGGACAACCATGATACACGTACAGCTGGGCCCTGAAGCCAATAAACACATAAAGAGCTTCCTCCATACGCCCCTCCCTGAAAAATCTACGATCCCCTTCCAACACGTAGTACACTACCTGGAAATCTTAATATAGGGTCACGTATTGACAGTGATTGTAATGGCAAATAAGGTTTAAAGTACACTAACATTTGTCCTTTACAAATAATCACTGGCTGTTGTTAAGTTAGCCCCAGAAATACTACCAAATTTTACATTTTCAATTAAGGTTAACAGGTTTACCAATATGCGTGCTTGTATTGTTTACGTCACATCGTAAGTGCTTCAAATGTTTTGTATATTGTGTAAATGTAACTTCCATGTAAACACTGTACCAAAGTTGACTGTCAGTCATATTTATGGCAGTGAGAATTATCGGAGTTAAAAACAAGAGTACTAAAAGTATACCGGTATATAAAGTGATGCACATGCAACAACAAATGCCAATGTTGCTGATGAATAGTTAATGTGGCTGTGTATAAACATTTAAGATAACATGTTTACTATTATAAATGTTTGGTGTGACCACCATGAGAATCACAAACATAGTTGAAGTGATACTCATGACAGCATGTGCGGTGTAATGGTGTGGATGTCAACAATTCTGGTTTTGAGTTTAGCTGTGTTCGCGAGCAATAGTGGAAATAACAAGGGATTGTTTGTACACCTACAGCGAAATATCACATGGGGTGTGATATTGGTGCCAGTGAAGAAGTCTTTAGATGAATGTGTTCTGGTATACACACCTGTAAAATTGTGTACGGACTTAATTACAGGCATAACAAATCAGCACAGAATACTTTAGCACGCAGACAATACAAACGGCAAGTTTATTAGAACATGTATTCCATAATCTTGGCTAAACATGGGAGAAGCCAGGCACACCAAAAGTCATGACTGAGTATAATAGATTGAAATCTTCCATAGTAAGAAAATTATAAAAATTAATCACTGTTATAAATGATGTCTCCACAAGTAACGTGACACACCGAGACAAAATCACGCATACAACACCAGAGTTTATCATACACAGGCATTAGATACACCACAAAAGACAAAGCAAATGCAGTAGGCAACATTCCCAAAGTCTCTCGTACCACAGACGCACACCACTTGCCGTAAACACGTGTTTATAAGGTAAGCGTACACAAGAAAAATAAACTGACTAGTCTGTCAGGATGCAATGGTTTTTAATGTACTCCCAGTTCATTATGTATGGGAACTTCAGTATCTGGTCTTAACTGCACAAGCTCGGGTGCCATGTTAGAACCTGGAGGGAAAATACGCTGAGCGCATAAGTTTTCAGTTGCAACTGGTGCGACGCTTATTCTGTATGGTTGTACCAAAATGCTTGCAAAACATTTTTTTAAAATGTTACTTTAGTTTTGTTTCAGGTTTTCCCTGTACATGAACTAGTTTTGTACAAAACTTCGCCAAAGATGCTCACAACCTCCAGGCAATTTAATTTCATCCAGTTATCACATTACTAGTTTTTCACACGCGTGTTTCTTTAACGCCTCCGTTATAGACTCCAATTACGCGCTGACAGCAGTTTAATACAGCATGTTGTGTTGCACATTTTTTCCCAGCACCCTACTACATAGTACTACTAGTTTTTCTGCGACCTTATCTTGTTATACTCCTGCTAAATGTGGAGTATGGATCTCCCACATTGCATGTCTCTTTTCTAACAGCCAACCAAAGGGTACATGAATCTGCCTTAACACACATTTATTCTCTTCCTCCAGTTTCTTATGAGTATTGCAAGCTGGAGTGGTTGCAAGTCCAGGAAAAATGTCTCGTTTTCTTACATACCTCTGTGGCACACCTATTATGTCAAGAAAGGTTCACTAGGAAACCATTGATGTTTTGAGCCTTGATGTGGTTATTTAATACATAGGGGACTTAAGACAGCCACATGCACACACATTACTGCTTAGATTTGAATACATCTTTCCTTCTTGCTAAGGCAAGAAAAATAGTAGTGGGCAGTACTAGTCAGGTTGCAGGCAAACCCATTTCATTACAGAGAAAACACGACAGAACATAATGCCACGTCCTGTACCTGGAACGAGCTTCCCTGCCACCTTTCCTATTTGTTCCATGCTGATACACAAACTGTTGCAACATTATAGAAACACTTCCAGTCTTAAATTGCTAAATAAGGTTCTGGAGTTTGATTAACAGTAGGTACACATTCCAGACTGTCAAGACTTGAAACTGGTCCATCAGGGTGCACTTGTACTTTATTAGGTACTGTATGGCACAAAGATTTTCTCATGAGAACTGGTGGTCCAAATTTATTTCACACTTCCATACTGAAGATAAGGTGAAATCCTTCAATTAACTTGTGCGTGTTCATTATGTTTATACATTTTGCTTGGTAATAACATGTTTTTTTAAATTATGTTAATAATGAACACTATTGAATACATTGTAGCATGTGGGTTGCAGAAACTTAAAAATGTTGTTGGATCAAAGTAGTGGAAGAGCTATTGTAATGTCTGTCTGTACGTGGTATTTTTTTTTAAAACCAGGTTTTGTAGTGTTTTTTCCCCTCTTCCTATACTTTACTATTCAACTTGGAACTAACATCTTTTCAGTGTTTCAGAGAGATGATGGGCATCTGTGGGTGGAAGGAAGACCACCACCAGGGCGGTGTTACTGCGGTGTGACCCTGGTTACTGCCGGCAATTGCTGCAATGGAACCAGACAACCATTCTCAGCAGTGATGTATATGACTATTTTACAGGTTAAGAGTCGGTGACGCTTGCCCTGAAAACATCCCACATGTCAACTAACATGCATGCTGTAGGGCCCACATAGCTGTGCAGGGGCTCACTCTGTCATTTCAGGATTCTGGGACTGGCCAGAAAAAATTTTCAAGTAAACATTCATGTTGAAAAATTTAGATGTGTAATGATTTTCAATTATAATTACGTAACAGTAGTACCAACCAACATCAGCAGGTGTAGCATTGTGCTCTGCCAAGCTTCAGATAGGCCAGTAACGGCACCATTGCACAGTATGCAATGTGGCCAATCTAGGGGGGAGGGGGCGAAGTTCAGGAACACAATCTGCCATATTGAAACATTGTGTACCTATCCGCTATTTTAGTCGTACTGTACCTTCATGATTACTTTATCACTTAGGTATTTGTCTTTCCTTACTGCAAGTTTTCTTAAGGTTAGCTGTTAACCACTTATGTATTAAATTATTGATTGTAGCCTTTTTTAAGGTAAACATGAATACAGTACGATGAAAAAGAAAACATGTTTAGTTTACACATTATCAGTAATTTTTTATAAGTATTAGCATCGTGACCATTAATATTTAGACATCCCGTTTAAAGATCTCTGTTGTAATAAATGTATACAGTACAAACTCACTTTACTTTTGTACAATTTGTATCACCATTCTGAAGTTTCAATAATTTAAACAGCATGATAACTATTTGAATATTAAGTTTGTATTCAAATACCATGATGCAAACATTTCTAAAAAATATTTTTTACACATACAGAAATACTCTTCAGTTATAATGTAATTATTAGGGACCCTTGATTTTCGCGAAAAGAATTTTGCCCCACTTTGTTTCAGTGACTTACGTGCACATTTGCTTCTCTGCTTCATAATCAGTGATTGCAAGCTGTGACGTGTCTTGGGGTTTTACTGGCAAATCACAGACAGGAAAGTTGTAGTGACGTTATTGTGATTGGCAAAGTCAAATGAGGTATGGTTCTTCGCGAAACACATTGCCAATACTCATGAAGTAGAACGGAAGATGTGCAAAAAGTCACTGAAACAAACGGGGGCAAAATTCTTTTCGCAAAAGACAGGAGTCCCTATTAATTATTAGTGTCAACATTTACTTCCTTTTTGCTATAGGTACTAAAACTGCAAAACGATTAATTGCTCGTTATTTGTGTTATACTATGTCCACTTTGAATGTGACGATGGAAATAATAATTGCTAATGAAGAACGACAAATCATTAGAATTATATTATTTTGAGGCCATCACGTTGTGATCGTACTGTAACACTGTTACCTTGTATTTTTCAACATTTCAAATTAAAAACATACATTACAAATTTTTACAGTCACTAAATGAATTAGTTGGCACCTGAGCATATATATAGACTGTTCACTATAAACTGAGCGCTCAGCAGAATTTGTAATTATTTAAAAATATGTTTTACTGGGCCAATGGATCTTAACTTTTGAGTGTGTGGGAGCGTTTACACTAGTTTTTAGTTATGTGGAAATTTTTGTATTAAAATTAGTAAAGGTGGCTGCAAAATGACTGAAAGAAAACTTCATGCAGTGCTCAATTTATTGTGAACGGCTTATAAAGTTCATTAGGTATAAAGTGAAAAATGTCACCATCCGTTGACTGCATATAACTCGACATCAACAGTTACCTTAAAAGTTGTATGGTTGCCCGCGAACTGCTAAATATAGTACTGTGTATATTCCTATTTCATTACAACAATACAGAAATGAAATCAACTGAAATTGTCATATTTATATTTTACATCGGTAATAAATAATTTTAGTCCAACTCAGCATCCTACAGAATGTTAAATTTATATAACATTTGTCCAGAGACGTTAGATATTTTCTGTAGTCACCATTACACTAGGAAAGACACAAATTGGCTGAAAATAGAAATTCAGCACGCCTTTCTTTAGTGCTCACTTCAATCCGAACTGGCTATACAAAAACGTTGGTGATATATATCGGTTTTTGACATACCCTTAATTATTAGTATCATAGGACAAGGTGTTTTCTTAGAGCACTGTGCATTGCAGCAATTAGTTTTGCAGCGAGTAAATCTACTGTAGCAACTATGCTAGCTGAAGGTGGCCAGTGTACTGCTGAAAAGGGTTTTATTATAGGTAGACACAGAAATAATAATAAAATATGAGTGTGTGTTTCAGGTGATCATCAAAAAGGAAAACAAACTTCACCACTCAATATAACTGGAAGAGATTCATTTGGTATAGTAAAAAAGATCATGTCCTCGATTAAAGTGTTAACAATGCAAGCGATTCTTAAAATGCTAAAGGTGTGAAACAGTTGTCAAATGATTAAAACATCAGTTATTTAAAATAAAGCACATATATTCAACATTTTATAAGAGACTTGTAGATGCAAAGTTCATTCCATATGCATGTAACCCACATCCTACCCGTCCGATACTAAGTAAGATTGTATGATGTATGTACAATTGCAACATCATACAATCTTGGTCTCCACCAAAAATTAACTACATTTTCAATGTTTTCGATAAAAGTAAGAAAACTGTTTTAGGGATTTGTATTTATCATTGAAATTTTGCCCAGTGCAATTTTCAAAAGTACTGCACACTGCACTTAATTTGTAATTTAAAAGTCCTTTCTTACGTGTGAGAGTTAAGTAAAGGATGAAAAATTATTGCAGTTAGATCCTCATGCATAAAAGTTGTTGAAGTTTCATTACAAGACAAATATTTAAACATTTAAAGTCACTCACATTTCAAGTATCCATTTTTTCTGTTTTTTTTTAGGTATGCAATAGCACATGGATAATGTGTTGAAAATATTTGTGGTAAAATGAAAGTACATAAATTAAGTCAAAATCATTGGCTTAGTCCCATTACATTTTCAGCATATGGACTTATAAGGCTACAATCAAATAATTATAACTCATTTTGCCTACCGTACGTAAATTATTAGAAACAGTAACACCAAAGAAGTTTGGAAGTTAAACAATGTAAGATTTTTATAATAAAGCTGTATTATAACTGGGATGTCATTGTTTAAACAGTTAAAATTTGTGCCAATTGTTGAAGTAGCAGAGAATGGGTAGACGCACAATGAATACGGTTAGGCATAATCTAGTCTACAATGTACAATTAGGTATGTAGGTATGCATATAATTAACGGCAACGCGTAACATATAACAGTTTTTTTTAAATTAATTTTTTTCTTAGTGCGCACTTTGAAAAAACGCGCCCTTCTTGTGTTTCGGAGGGCGTAAAATGTTTCCTACGACATATCACCCTTAAAATTAATTATATTCACGTAGTACAGATGTACAGGTATGCATATAATTAACGGCAAC
>PNEQ01047328.1:0-25744 GCA_003012365.1 Medauroidea extradentata
ATATTTACTGGTTTTCAAGTTTTGTATGAAGTAAAAATATGCAAATTTTGACTTTGAAGTGACATTACGGGAAAACTAGATGAGCTAATTTTTTTCCGTTAGATATTAATGTTCTCTGAAGTAATGTCTACAAAACTAACACTATTTTATACAAATATAAAATTATGAATTTTTCCCCACTTGAACGCCCTTAACGACAGGAAATATCTAACCTCTCTGGACACATCACTTTATGTTTGCGCGTGTAAGATAATCTGTGCGGTTGGTATAAACCTCTAAAGTTTCATTAAAAAATGTTTGTTATTGACATAAAATACAAATATGTAAATTTAAATTAATTTTATTTCTATATTGTTGTATTTAAATATGAAAATACACGGAACTACATTCAGCAGTTCGCTGCCAACCATACAAGTTGGAAGGTAACTATTGATGATGTTGAATTATGTGCAGTAGCGGCTGGTGATTATTTTCGAAGGTTAAATCTTTAGTGCTCACTTTATTCCGAATGACCTATAGCCTGTTGTTAGAATATAACGCAAAACTTGCAGGTTTCCGGTAATGAATCTTGGACTAAATTGGGTACGAAAATGTTTGTGGCGAAATTATGTAGGATTACATTTTGCGTGCACAACTTGGCAACACAGCACGAAGTAAGTCCACTCTTGAACTACACAAATATCTTACTATCACGGTTCTGATCATCATATTGTGGCCACGGGTTCAAATCCCGAGCAGTTCAAACATGTGTCTATGTTTATACAGAATATACGTAATATACACAAAATAATACCTGGATGTGGAGCGCAAGAAGGTTCTTTCACCGTGCAGTGTTGCCACATTGTGCACGAAAAATATTCTAAAACATTTTGCCAGGTATTCTTAATTTACGGCCGTTTCTGGACATAGTGTATATGGTAACCCTCCATATTTCTATAGGCACACCTGAAACTGTGATTTACTTTAATTCCATATTTGATGTACTGTTATTCATATGAAAAGCATAAACCAATCAGAAGACTTCGTTTCATACATCTACAAACAAGACATTCTCCGTCTGCTAATATCGTACGCCATTCACCTTGTACGAGAAATGTACTAGATTTAGCTACATGGATCTGCATATTGCACGAGTTTTGCATATATCTTGGGTCGTGAAGAAGGTACTTTAACCCAGTTTAGAGGGAAATGCCGGCGACATGAATATTTATTGTGTTCGACCCCTGCTTAGTTAGACAACGTGAAGCACACGCATTTATCTAGCTTGCCTCCATCCCCTTTCGTTCGCACTTTTATCAGCTGTTCTTTGATACAATCCATCCTGCAAACATCAGTATTTCAACACGCGATAGTCTGGGTCGATACTAAATGAGATTACAGCCCAAACACAAAACTTTCAAATAATTTTCATACAATCAAAGTTTAAGATGTAGACTTCCTCCTCGTGCTCAACTTCATATTTTCCAGGAATAACTTTTATTTCGTTTTAAATTCCTAACCATTTTTTCTATAGCGTTTTAACACTATACAAATGCTTTACTATTCAGCCACTAATTTTTATATATGCGTTACATGATGAATTTGAAACGGCGCTAAAATTTGTATGATTTATAAATAATGTTTGATTAATTACGCGAATATTATTGGTCAGAGGATAACGATTAATGAGGCTATCATCAGGTAATGTATTTTATAGCAAGGCTTTCATTGAATACTTTAAATAAGTGCATATAAAAAAACCAAAAGAAGCGAAAAACCAGTAATTCCAAAGTGTATAGTTTGGGGAGTATTTAACCAATATCAACTACCAATTCAGAAGGCTACATTTAGAAACAGTGTATTTTAGGTGAGCTTTACGTCTCGTCAACAAGGGGTCATTAGAAACGGTTACACACAACTTTGGTAAATACTAAGAATAGCAACTCATTGCGTACCGGCACAAACTATTGATTTTAGAGATATAGATTATTGATGAAAAATGTTTCTAGGGACGTTAGAGGTAGTCTTACATTAAAAAGTTCTGTTATTTTAGGTTAGTTTAGGTTAAGTTCGTTTATATTATGTTAGGTAACTTGACCTTACCTAGGTTAGGTAATGTTAGGTTACCTAACCTAATCTAACCTAACTTTACCTAACTTAACCTAGCATAACCTCATCTAAACTATCCTAAAATAATATATTCTAACAAAAAAAATTTGTAGGACTACTTCTAACGTCTCTATAAAAATTTGTTCTCACTAAAAACGTCTAAAGTCAATAGTATGAGCCGTACACTTTAGTCAAAGAGAGAAACTGAGGGAGGACTCGGCCATGACCTATCCCTGTTTTCGCCTGATGCAGTTTTGGGAAAACTACGAAAAACTGAAATCAGGATTATAGAAACCGGGAATTGAACCCAGGTCGTCTCAAATACGAGTTCAACATGTTACCATGGCGTCACCTCACTTTGTTTGAGGTTACGGTGAACGATCAGTGTGCCAGCGTACTGCAGCACTGAAACGAGCTTACGACGACGTGGCATTAGGCAGCTGCATTCCACTCTAAATTAGAATCTATAGAATTATTACAGTTGAAATAAGAGCAAGATTTTCACTCGCGAATCTATTGTTTTTTATTGTTGACATATTAAAAAATGAAAAAAAAAATACAGATTGTGCATATTGTATGTATATATATAGTGTATACACCATATTTCTCTATTTAATCAGTAAAAATTCTGCTATTCATTCTGTCATTTGAAAACTCCAGCTTAAATCTGTAACTAAATTGTCATATCTACAATGTCACATAATATTAGTCTGCATGTAATAAGTAGTTTACTACTTTTTTTTTTAAGTAAGCGTGCTACTAATTTTTGTTTGCACGTTTTTTTTCTTAGTAATTTACGTACTTTGATTAGTTACACTTAAATGTAAAGTAATATTTACAGTAGGTCTGCATTAATAGCATTCTTGCTGTTCGGTTTATATGGATATTACTATTTTAGAAAAGTTTGGTTTGTCACTATGACGTTACGCTATACTTTGAAATTTTGACGCTTTACTACAAACAGTTTACTATAAAATGAAAATTATGAACAAAATTAACTCTCACCGCCGGCAAACGACGGTAAAATGGTTACACTAAAAGAAACTACAGCGTTCGTCTTCAGCCACTGGTTAAAGTGATGGCGTGGTATTACGAAGTTCGTCGGTGCAAATCCCACGTATTTTTCTTTGTACTTTTTTTATCTTGTTACATGCTTTTATTGAGCTTATACGAACATTTAGAAAACATTACAATCGCATATTTAAGTGAAATCATACTATTATTTAGTGCATTAGTTATTTTTTTTCGTTACTTTTTCAGTTTGTGAAAAACACTGAGTCAATCAGCAAATTTTCCCTCAAGGAATTTGTATTTTTTACACTTTCCCGATGGAGCAATTTCATCAAATGGGGCAGTTGCCATCGCAGAGTTTTCAAACGTCCAGTAAGTCACGAGACGCTGCATTGTTTGCAGGTTTTCAGACATAACCTCGATGACAGAGCAAATCTGGTCACGTGACTGAGAAAACTTAGCTACTGCCAGCAGGTAACTTAAAATAACTCCTGTTGAGAAATATCTCGTGTTTACTGAACCGCTGCGTAAAGAAAGAACTGCGATCACCAAGAATAACTCGATAGCGATTTGCGAGCAATAAAGCGCGAACGGCCAAACAGGGTCGCACGAACTGAGGACCACAAGAAAGTAGGTCACAGAACCCTGATACACATTGTTATGCGATAGCTTTCACACCACCCCAGTCGAATGGATTTACATCTTACCGGAGATGCACCACCTTCAGTCCGAAGATAAATAGCAGCGAAAAAGGAAATGAAGAAAGTAAAGCATGAAAGAACACATCCATTGCGCTGGCATGAACCACACCAGCAGAGACTTAAGGCTCTCATCTAGGGAGGCTGCGTTAGTGTGTGTGAGGCACATAATCGATAACTCGCTAGGGGCGTCGTCAGCCGGCGTATGTACCACAGTATCGCCTCAACGCGCCTGCCACGCAACTGACGTGCGGACCTCTACTATTCATCATTTTCCTATGGGATTTTAAGCGGTGGCCATGTCATTTGAACGCTGCCCGACGCCACTGAGATACATTGAGGTAAATGGCAGCGTTCATATGGACGACGAGAAAACCGCCCAGCTCAGACCAGTCCAGTGTGATTTTTGACATCGAACACAGCAGAATGTCTGACGAGGCGTCTGTCGCATCAGCCGACTACAACAATCGGGAAGAAATTGTGTCGATTGATGCCGAAATATTGATTGCTGAAGTACACACTCGAGAAGTATTGTAGGATGTGACAAGTGAGGTATACAAAGACCGAAACAAAAAAGTATGTTGTGCGGGATGAAGTCTGTGGCGTTTTATGTAATGATTATCAATCATTGCTGCCTAGTAAACGAAGGCTTATTGGTAACTAATTAACCGTTATTTATTATGGTTTCGAATGGGTGTACCTCTATTTGTATTTACAAATGTAACTTTAGAGATGTAGCCTATACTTAATTTCACATTCTGAAGGCATTATTTATGCCATACTGTTGGTTTCGAATGCATATAGTTGGTTTGAAATACATATAATTGCAAAAACAATTGGAACACTATTCGAGAAACACAAATAATTTCAGCAAGAATTTAATATGACCATGTTTACGAAATATTATATCGTGTATTTTGACTATTTATGTTTCGAATATATTAATGTAGGTCTACATATGCCATGTTATTATATATATATATTTATATTTATATGTATATATATAAACAATGGAACAAGTTATTAGTAACTCAATTTGATCATGTGCGACGAATATTGCTGGAAAACATTTTCCATGCGTAGTTCAAGAAAAACAAACAATTCCTGAAAACAATTAAATACGTTCTAGGGTACAGTAAATTAAATTGAGTGTTGTATTTAAATATGAATTGCTGTAATAAAATCATGTCAGCAATTCAAGAATGACGAATAATTTCTGACAATGATAAAACTACTACTACAGAACAGTGCAATTATTTATTTACACCATTGTATCTTGCCACGCAACTGCTCCCGTAGTAAGGAAGTAATCAGCCAACATATCTCGTACAGAATGTGTTTATTCTTACTCGAACCTTAACGAAAACAGTTGGTGGCACGTCTTCAAAACCTGTTATAGTCAGGGTGTTTTTAAACCTGTATCCGTCCCTTTTGCGGACGAAATTGTACACCACAGTGCACGCTTAGGTGATGTCAATTACCAAATAATTAGACACGTCCAGAGGTCTGAGAAGTATTTCGTATTTTCGTATTCATCCATGTTGCACTCACGGGATACACTCGACAAATGATCAGGATCTGGCGGCGCGTGTGAAGGCACTCAGCGGCGGCCAGTAGGCGGCGAAAAAACCGCTCGTGTGGTGCGGGCCTTAACATCTAGGTCTTTAGCGCTGGTGAGGGGTGACACGATGTAAGCACGGAGCAGCGCCGGAATGAAAGAGCGAGGGAAACGATACATCGTCGAGAAAACCCCCGACCAGTGGCATCGTCCGGCACGATTCTCACATGGGAAAATCTGGGGACCCACTCCGCCGGCAATCGAACCCAGATCGCCGTGATCTAACCACTGCGCCAACCACGGCTCCCAGCAAACAAGAAAATGAAGAAAGTGAAGCAAGAAAAAACACATCGACTACACGGGAATGAACCACGTGCGCAAATTTTGAAGTCCAGGAAGTTTTTCCTAAGAACATCAAAAGTCATTGACGAAATAACCAGGTTACAAATGTGGAAAGATAAGGCTCCACTTCCCAGGGCTTGGAAAAGAGTTTCTGAAACTGTAGCACTTGGATATGACAAGGAATTGCTGACAATATGCTGAGGTCTGGAGTAGGAATATCTGGACTCAACCTGGCTGTAAAATGTAACTGTGGAGAAGTTCAGAATGTCAAACTTATGCTCCAGTGACGACTATGTCCAGCCTCCTGCACAGAGGATAACCAGGTTCAGGCCTCGGAAAATTCAGTAAAAGTGGCCAAGTTTTGGTCAAAAATTGTATGTTTGTAACTGTGTAAATATGTATATTTATCCGTGTGAGGTTCCGACCTCAAACTAAACATCATATGATAATTTCTCGAGCAAGGTGGATTTCGAATCAGAGCAGGACGAATGTGTCCAGTGTTGTGGTGCGAGGTCCCGCAACTTCTACGGAACAAAAGATTGTGTAAGTTGTTCTGGATTTGGTCTTGTAACCAACTGTACACTGGTAATAGAGATAAAAGTAAATCATAACTGAGCTGTGGGAAGAGGAATTTTGTAAACATATGGAACTCTATGCACGGTTTTAAATACAAAATATATTCGGGGAGGCAGAAACAGCATAGCCACTCATTTTTTGCAAACATAATTTCGAACTAACTTGTTTCAGCGTCTTAAGGTTCGATTTCAGTAGTCGTATTGAATTTTATTATTTTTCGCTTTTTTGGATTTCTGAGAGGAAAAATGTTAAATCGGCAACTATACCTCTAATTATATTTACCTTGAGCTACAGTACAAGCATGGCAACAGAGCTAGTAATGTATAGTTAGGTCGCAATTTGTCGGGTAAATTATGAATATAAAAATTTTGCCACACACATTGCGGCGTAATTAGATGTTAACAGCTAACTCACAAGGTCTGTAATGTAGTGAAATGTAAATAGAATTTGATGTACAATCGTATATTTAACATTTTCCTTCTCATAAATCTAAAAAAGCGAAAATGGCGTAGTCTTCTAGCCGACAACCCACTACTATGAGACTTCCAGTGGTGACCCAATCATTTCATGATGTAATATTGAAGTTATGTGTATAGAACACGCCCGTACCTTTTAAAATATTTGCAACAAGATTTCCATACTTAAAAAAAATACCGCAAAAACGCCAATGTTCGTCATTTTTGGCCGCTAGGAAAAAAAAATGCTTGAATGAGTAGGGGTGAACTTGAAATGTGTAACGTTCTTTAAATTAAAGTAATGTTTAATGAGCCGTTTTCGAACGATCTGCTAACCTCTGAAGCTGTGCTCACCGCTCGGCGAACTGACTAGGCGGGCACCTTAAGCCCTATTACACACGGTTATCGGTTTTGAACAAGAAGGTGTACACGTTCTTGTTCAAGGCGACTGACATCGTGAGGCCTGCAGACTTATGCAGGTAGCGTGCTTGCAAGGTCTTGCACTCTAGCTAGAATCGTTTAGAGGCGGATCCAATTCTCACGCACCATCTATTGTTTTCTTCAGGATATAAAGCAGTCTGAAGACTTGTATTGTCACAACCGCAAAAAAAGGCTTTCGTATTTCCGAATTATTTGGCATATAGGCACATTCAGGCAAGCATGCAAATACTATTGTTTGTATGGTTCATTCGTGGGGCTTGTATACAAGGAGATGTTCACATTCTTGTTCAAGAAAGATAACCGTGTGTAGGCTATACGTACGCGTCTGCAACTCTGGTTCACGGTTATTGGATAGCATGCATTTGTGCATCGGCGTCGCTCAATTAACTGTGCCAATCAGAACATTGTTGCTGCGACGCCACTCGTCTGTGATTGGAGGGCAGAATCCCTAGACGCTGAGAGTTAAAAACATCCAGTCATTGACCACGAAGCATAGTTACTGATGTGCACATAAGTCATTGAAACAAATTGGTGTTAACTTCTTTTCATCGAAAGTCAGTGGCTTCAAGCACGGGTATGAATAAGATAATAAAACGAAGTTTTATTTTATTGTGATAAGTGTTAGTTAAAAAACTATATATTTAAATTTGTACTAAAATGCGGTTATTGAGTATCGACAGAAGCTATAAAACAGTCTTTTTTAAAGGAGAGATGTTGCTACTAGATATCTGCGTGAACATTTTTCTAACATCATTGTTTTGCTATTCTAACATGAGAGATTTCCTCCTATAGATGCTGCTTTAGTGAGAGTTAAGTACAGATAGTATCGTTCCCTGCTAAATCGTTCACTGCAAATAACTAATTTTGTGACATTCGTCGAAAGCAACTGTAGTATCAATAAATAGCTACTGCCTGTTTCGTTTGCGTAGTTTTTAATTGTATGCATCTTTGAGTCGTGCAGAAGTTCAGTATAAGTACCTACTCCAAATTATCGTAAGTAATTCTTAAAAATATGTAGGCCTGTTTACATTTTATATATATTTTCAAAAACTGACGCTTTCCAAAAAATGTTGTAAAAGTGCTGTCTAAATAACGATTTTTTTATAAAAACTTTTTTGAAATTCGAATTTTATAAACGTAATAACGCCAACACTGGCAATAATATTAAAATTGATAAATTACGGTAAAACAAATTATAAGCTAAAATAATAACGTTTTAGACAAATTTCACTAAAATATTTGGATACCCCGTCCTGCCCCCTCCTGCCCTAATTATGTTTGCTTCCTTATTAATATTTGCGCGTGTGTGTGCATATATATATATACTTCGCAGGTACACGCACCAAGGTATGTATACGTTACAGACAGACATTCATATGTATATGTGTATATATCCATACACATAAACGAACATAAATTAAAACAGTAAACCGATTACGCTACGACGGTTACACCACCGCGGACCATGTTACTGTATTAATTTTTTGCACACCAAACCGATTCCTGTAGAACGTGTAATTTACGTTAAAATACTATTTTACGTGGGAAATATGTTTTAATGTATGCGTTTTAATTTTCATGGTGACATCATGTAGGAAGCTGGCTTAACTTCTCGTCAACAGGTATATTACTAGACACAACACGAACGACAGGAGAAGCGGCCATGGGCTATTTTAACGCACCAACCTATAATTCAACTGGAAGGATTTCGGGAAACCGTGGCCAGGCCGCGAATCTAACATGTGCCTTGCTGAACAAGAGTGCAGTGTTTTGCCACTACTGGCCGCGGTTCAATTGTTGTAATAAAGATTTTTTTTCTCCGTGTCTCTTCTGGTGTGCATGTACTTTATGTGATATGAGGCTTCGCCTGACGACAAATCAGGGGCGTCATTTCAGGTTTTTCTTATGGGGGAGGGGTGCAAGATTTTTTTTCGGTGACAGTGACCTTGTTGCAACAATTTTTATTAATTAAGCATGTGTAAATTAGAAACTTTAATAATAAAGCTTCAGTTTTATGTGCTTATGCTAGCATTATTTAAACAATAAAATACAAAAAAATTACTTTATATACTTAAAATTCTAAAATCAGTGGGGGGTATTTCCCCCCCTCCCTGACCACTCTCCAACTCCCAACTAAATGACGCCCCTGCGACAAATACGCGCACGTGTTTGAGGTTTACGACTGGTCGTACGTGAGTAAATTGATTTCAGTCAACGCTTGCTGCAGCGTTTGAGGGACGGAAATAGGGGAGCTATAAGGACAAGACTGGCTCGTGCGTCTACAACCGATATGAACGAAGCGAGAAACCGGCATGCAGTGTTTGAGTAGTTGGCATCTTCTTATGGGAATTTAAGTGGTGAAACTACTTATGTTTTATTTACGCGAACTGCGTAGTCTAGCGCATGCTTCTCAACTTTTTTTTTTACTAATTCGGTTGGTATTTTTTGAAAGACAGCAATCTGGAAAAACACTTTTAGCCATTTTGAAGTGGCCCGATACCATGTTTATGAACATGATACCTAGAAAGCAAACAAAGATAGAGAAGCATTGTTTTAAACGTGTTTTCATTTCGTAGACAAAGATATCGGACACAGTTTAGTAGTCTTTATTAGAAAACTTTCTCCTAACACACTGCTACAATGTTCATTCGCCCGCTGTATACAGCTCTTAAAAGAACGTTACATGTGTGAATACATTTATCCTTGAAGTTTACTATCACGGTGCCGAAAAATGCGAAAAATAGTCTTTTTGCGGTCCGTTTTAGGTATTAAAATCTTGGCGTAGAATTTTTAAAACGTACAACAATCACCTTTACCGTTAATATTAAAATAAAGGGGCCACCCTAAAAAAAAGTCTCATAGAGGCGGGTTTCGGTGAGAAGACTGTATGCCAGTTCAGTGACTTGTCCCTAGATGCTAAGGGGAGGCAGGATGCGCGTGCTGTGTCTCCCTTATTGCTTCCGCAATTCTAGGCCTCGAACGCGCAAAATACGTTCTTCCAGGAGGCAGCCTTAAGAGGGCGTGGTACATAATTCAACGCTAAAAGCATTAATCTATAACTGTAGGTTTCTTGAAGCCAATTTGCGAAAATTAAGCAATAGCAATCCTAGACAATAGTTTAGCCAACATTTTAAACAAAATAGTTTCCAGTGTTACGAACTTCTGAGGCACAATATCTGACGTCGGAACCTCGTGCATTTAACTGCGGCGCAAGAGATCACGCGTAACGAATGAGTAATTCTGAATAAATATTTACTCGTAAAGTTGGCAAATACCATTATCTAGGCTTGTCATTGAGTATTTTATCCATATTGGCTTCGAAAAAAGCGTAGAAATCAATTGATGATTTCAACATTTATTTATTCACCACACACTCTTAACACCCATGTCTTCAGCGCTGCTGAGGGTTTACATGAGCTGAATATAGAGCAGTGCCGGAATGAAGAAGCGGGGAAATGGGATACCCCCGAGAAAGCCGTTCGGCTAACGCAATAATGAGATCAGTAATGTATTTAATGTAAGAGGTGTAATATATATATATATATATATATATATATATATATATATATATATATATATATATATATATACACACACAAATATAGACATTTTTATTTCGTGACGTACGCAATACATACAAAGGTTTGCGGGTTCTTAACTGTCGCAGTTGATTCTATTCATGCGAGTTTTTTTGTCCCATTTTATTACAAGTATTCGTTGCAATTATGAAGATTTCAGATATTCTTATAAATTAATTTTTAGTGTAGAAATTCTTTATTTTCTAAGGCCTGTAATCATCGTTAATACGTTTAAGTTAATATGAGAAAATAGGTTGAATAATATTTTATTTTCTACCACGAATTTTTATAAATTACATTTATAATAAATTTAATATTAGAAAAATTAAGTTCATGCACCTAACTGAATCATTGGTAGATAACTGTTGTGTTCCGTTAAAAATCGAAGCGTCTCTTTTAAGTGAAGTATGTAGCCTATGTCTTGACAAAACTAACAGTTAAGTTTTATTCGTGCGCACGTCGCTGATCACTTGGTTTAAGTCACACGCTCAAGCACATTCGTGAAAAATATATAGTTTTATGCGTTCAAAATTACGAAATACATGCTTCATTTGGTTGATTAATCATTAATAAAGCATTGTAAGATATTCAACAATATAAAAAAGAAATTTTGAAACTCTTTAAGTAAGAAGTGATCATTTTTTCGTTCATTTCAAGAGCATTTGGGAAACGGTACAAAAAAAATTGGCAGCTCTAAATACGTGCCGCATAAAAATTGCGCAGGTGAAATTATTTTGTGGCGGATCCCAGGGCTGCTGCTACTTACTCGTGAGATGTGAAAACGTATAGCTCCGACTCCACCCCTACCACGCGGGTTAAGTTATTTTCGAATAGGGGCGCTTCTCAGCACGAATGGGCTATAACGGCGAAAGAACTCGTTTCTCAAGCTGACGGCGAGCAGATTTTTTTTTTTTGGCGGTGGCAGCGCGATGGCCGCCTGGCGTGCTAGGTGCGGTGCGGGCCGCCGCGCTCGCCTGGGAAGGGCGGGACGTCCAGGACATGTGGGGGCGGCTAGGTGGGGTTGGGGTGGCGCCCCCCACGAGGTCAGCGCCGGGGGCGGGCCGCGTCTTCACCGGCAGAGACGACGCTGTGGTTGGTCGGCCCGCCGCGCGCTGGGCCGGGCGCCGCGACGCTGACGCCGTAGCGTCGTTGCCTCCCCCACCACCCCACCCCACCCCTCTCTTCCCCCCACCCCCCACCACCGCCGCAGCGCCACCCGTTTTAATTACAACGTCTTAAAAGTGCGCGAGAGGCCCCCGCGCCGCTATAACAACACGCCGTCTCTCGGCGAACTTTTCCTCAAGAGGTCGTAACGTACGGCGCTTGATAATCGCCGCCGCAAGTTAAAATGAAAAGCTGATGACTGCTTCTCCCCCCTCCCCCACTCTCCGAGCCGCCCACGTTTTAATACTCGGTCCCGCAAAAGGACCTTGCGCCCCGCATAACAAGGAGAGAAAAAAAAGGAGAAGAAGACGTTACTCGTCCCATTATTTCTAATTTATGATAATAGGATCCTCGGCTAGATAAGAAGTGGAGCGAAAAACACTTTTTTATTAAGGCTTCCCTCGGCAATTTACGCAGTTTCACCCAATTAAAATTTTGATTACGTTCCAGTGAAGAGATGAGCCGGTGTAGATGTAGCTGCTCTCGTTGGCGACATAATTGCCGGTGCGAGCAATATCGAACATTTCGTCGCTGTACTCGACCTTGGCGACTTGCGACCTGTGCACTTACCTCCCCTGTGTGACGTCACTTCCTGTCTGGTGGAGCCCTCCAACGTCTTACATCCGCTACTCTTGCCAGGAAGTCACGTGGTTCTAGAACTTCTCACGAATATTCTTCTGAAAATCTTTAAAAAATTGTATAAGATTTACTGACTTTAATGCTGTTACAGTATTGAGAACTTTAGCATTTGACTTTACGATAGTTTCCAATACATGACTTCTTATGGAATCGTACACAATGGCGTCGGAAAAGCTAAACTCAAGAATACTTGTCTTTATGGTTCCGATAAACTGAAAACCTAAAGTCAAGATGGCCGTTTGCAAATAACCAGCAGATTATGTATGTTATAGTGAAAAATTGTTATTTCTGAGTATCGTTTTATTCTGCAGTACTAGGATTTTATGAAAAATGTAACATGTGTCTTAAATGTATTTGGAAAACCTTGTTAATAGAGTTACAGAGGTATTCGTAAATGAACTGCAGGTTTCGTCAACAGATAGCGTTACTTTTGTTTCGCAAAATATTTTAATAATTAGGCTTATTTATGGAATATTTACGGGATAAACTTTCATGGCAAGAATATAACCGTTTGTACCACAATACTTCCGTTTCAAAAAACAGATTATCAGTCGATTTTCAACAGTGGTTTACTTTAACTTTACGCTTGTATTGTGTATTTACGAAATGCTTTTAAGTAACAGAAACGTTAGGTCAAATGTAAACGTATTCAATTGTGTTTAAGTCTCTAACATCCACAAGCAGATTTACACACATGCGAAAACGTCAGTGAAGAAAAAATAACTGAAAACATAAACGCTAAATGCAAATAAATTAAATATTAGAGTAGCCTAACAACTGTCAGTACTTAATTTGTCTTTAAAAACTAGATTATAAATTTCAAGTACAGTAGCATCTGCAACATCCTAGGTCAATAATGCACACACACACACACACGTACACGTATTTTTAAAAATAGTTTTTGTGCTCAAAGTTTATATTTGGGCTTTTTTTTTAACGTATGACGACGCCAATGTACTGCCCCAATTGTGAAATAAGTGACTTATGAATTGAAACTTGCTAACAATTCGGAAAATTACGAATCAATCAATCCAAAAATCGGTTATAGCGACGCAGGAAACTACGTATTTAGTTCTAAAAAAAACTGATCGATGAAAGGCACATGCTTTGTTCACAATTTTTAAACATACCGGAGTCTGCGCTAGCGACTGCCCGATTCTATTGCAGCCATCAAGTGGGAAAATGATGAATTCTTTAAGACCATACTCACCCGTTTCTACTGTTTGAGCGATAATTATTTTTTCGAGCTTAAACGAGATACAGTATCTTTGGCAGTTTTGTTTGAAATCGTTTTTCCCGTAACAGCTTTTTTTTTTTTTTTTAATAAATGGAAGTATACAGTTCCGACTAATAAGGCAATTAACAAGAAAAACGCTAAATACATAATTAGCAAAAACCATAATAAAGGCTGGCTTGAAAAAAATAGGCAAAATGGAGAAATCCGTTTTAAACAAAATTGCCAAATATATTTGTGATATTTCCTCTTGTTCAGGCTTAAGGGCGCGTTTCGCCTCAGTTCTCAACGTATTTTTATATTTTTATGTTTGTACTAGATTTTTTTTCTTATTTTAGACACAAATTGTGATTAAATCTTCCTATTAGGAAATTTGTGTACCACTCATAGTTTTTGCGTAATGAGTCGTAAATGTCAAATTTTGCACTTTACGATTTTATGTACGCCACTAAAACCAACAGACATACCGAACCGAAAAAATTCACAGTGTTTAACAACGTTGTAGGCTATGATTTGATACATATAAAACAAAAAAATACGTATTTTTAGAATTTTTAAAAATTTTTTGAAATTTTTAAACTTTCATTTCAAAATTCAGCATTTTTTATTTAATACAAAAATATTTAATTTTTTGTTTTATGTACGTCAAATCATAGCCTACAACATAGTTAAACCCTGTGAATTTTTTCGGTTTTGAATGTCAGTTGGTTTTAGTGGCGTACATAAAACCGTAAAGTGCAAATTTTGACGTTTACGACTCATTACGCAAAAACTATGAGAGATGTACAAATTTCCTAAGAGGAACATTTGATAACATTTATGTATAAAATAAGAAATAATATGTTACAAATATAAAAATATAAATAGACGTTGAAAACTTGAGGTGAGCTGCGCCCTTAAGAACTAATTATCAGGAAAACAGCATAAACAGGGCAGCGTGGTCTTATTAACGAGCATCCCTACATAGCAGAGACCTGAGCAAGCGGTTGACGGACGTACACTTGGGGCGACAATTGCAACTGGGCGTGTTCTCGTCTGAGAAGAAGCACTGAGTGATGGATACCAAGGAATCACATTGACTGGAGGTGAGTATTTGTAAGTGTAGAAGAGAAAAAATGGTCAAAATTATTAAAACACGCTTCGTTTTAGCCGGTTTTCTCACAAAAATAACTACCGTAGGGTTTTAATACAGATATTTATTCACAAAGGATGCATCTTGGTTATAAGTAAATTGTTTGATAAATACCGTAACATGTTGTACAAACAAATGGAGCTACATTACAATATCTCTCTAAAATCCCAAATTTTTTTAATAATCGTATTGATAATCCTGTATCAAAATTTTGACTCCAGTAACAATGATACGACTTTTGATTTTGCTTTAAATTTTTTTTTACTGTTGGTAGGTGTACTCAGGGGCGTTATTTGGGGCTACAGGGGGGGGGGCAAATGCCCCCCCCCTGGATTTAGAATTTTATGTGTATAAATATATTTTTTGGGTTTTTAAATGTAAATAATGCTAACTTAAGGACATAACACTGAAGTTTTATTATTAAAGTATCTAATTTATACATGCTTAATTAATAAAAAAGATGCAACAAAGTCACTGTCGCCAGAAAACAAAATCTTGCCCCCCCCCCCTAGAAAAACCTGAAATGACGCCCCTGTGTACTATTATTTGAGGAATTACAATAAACAACGCATCCTGAAATGTGGCTGATATGTTAACTGCCGCCTGCCACGCACCTCAAATGCGTTGCGATGTTCTCGTAAACACGTTTCTTAAAAAAATAAATAAATAAATAAAACTATCCCACCCGTGCCTATTGTGCCAATGTACGAAAAGAAAACACACTTTGGATAAGGACGTAATGTCATTGTCAAGACACCATGCTAATTAAAAACACTGTCTACACTGAGAAAAAGGATTTATTGAGATAACCAAACATTTGTTTGTATATGTGCAACCAACGATGTAGTGTTGATTCAAACTAATATTAAGATGAACACCAGATTTTGTTAAATCAACAATGTTGAATTATTGTTCCAACATCTGCTTTAGTTATTTAAACTAAATGAGATTATGAAACAACAAGACTGATTTGTCGAAAGCGACTTCTTGAAAGGGGACCTGTCGAGTATAATTTAACCCTACGTGCCTATCCTTGCTCGTGCCGGCCTCCGAGGTAGGCAGCGCCCTTATGTCCCGTATTCTTAGAGGCGATCACGTATCCGATACGCATTCCTTTAGTTCTTCCTACGTGAATAACATGTCTAATATCATATTTTGAGAGCAACGGTCACGACTCCAACTAAATGTTATATTTCATCGGATCATTTTACGAAATGTTGGAAGGAAAATTTAAATTAATATATCAACACACATTGCGAAATCAGTTTGACTAATCCAATTCAGATATCATATTTTAAGAACTCGCTATCCAAGGGCTGAATACAGCAAACGTTATAGTCTGTCATTCTGGACGACAGCGTTATATGAACAAACTTTGTTTTTATGTGATAGTTCGAACTATTACAACTATTGAAACTATAGTCGTCTGTATTTCCTTCTATCATCATATAAGCACTAACTTTATAAAAGTATAGCGTTATAGACCCTCCATTTCGGAAGAAACTAGATAAATAACGATTTTTTTCGCGTATCGGAAACTACTACCACAATTTCTGCCAAATACAGCACGTAATAAATACTACAGACGGTTATCTTAAAATAAATGACTTCTGGGTCTTCGACACATACTTTTAAATTGGCGGCCAAACAAATATGGTAAGTTGATTCGCTATAGTATTTGGCAAAACAGTAAAGCCATGTATAAGGAAAGCTATGAACATACACAGTAAACATAATAAACAACTTCTTGTGGGTGTCGTTATATGATAGAGCTAGATTAACTTACAAATATTTCTCGCGAAATCACAACCATATGAGTATTATCACTATCATTATATATATATATATATATATAATATTTTAACCGCGGTTAAAATAACTGGTATGCAATAAAAGTATCTACTACGTGCGTCCCCCTACAAACGTAAACTGTACATGAAGCCTCTTCTAAGCTGCTATTTTGCAGCATAGTGCTCCTCATAAAATTAATGTTAGAAACTCCATCGATTTGGCCCAAATTCGGCACGCTACTTAAACTATAAAAAGGGAATGTTAACTATTTGTTTAAAGTAACACGCTTTTATTTTTAAATGATAGACAAAGCAATAGTTTAGTTTTTTTTTTTTTTTGCATCAACATTGAGTGAGGAAAGTAGGCTCATTTGTTATGCTGATAACTTCTTGTTTAAAACAAGCAAACCAAAGCAAATAAGTAAACATAATTAAACGTTTCTTGCACTTTTTAGCGTTTACTGTTGATTTCCCAGGACAACTGACACCATTTGTATCTGCGTAAAAACAATATTTCGCCCTTTTTTTACGTCGATGTCTGCTCATGACCGATGTAACACACTTGGACACTTTATGATTGTAAATTTCAATAAAACGAAACAGTTGAGCAATTATTCTGTTTCAAACCGCAATTACTTATCACATTAATAATTTCTTTAATGTATGTCATTAATGTCGGATATTTAGACAAGACACAATTCCGCAAACCGAGCTAGATTGGGCCACGGTAACACGTTGGACTCGTATTCGGGAGGATCCGGGATCGATTACCAGTTTACACCACCGCGGTGGCCAAGGGGTCAGACCTCTCGTCTCCCACCAAGGCGATCCGGGTTCGATTCCCGACGGGGTCGGTACCCGGATTTTCGCATGTGGGAATCGTGCCGGACGATGCCGCTGGTCGGCGGGTTTTCTCGGGGATCTCCCGTTTCCCCCGCCCTTTCATTCCGGCGCCGCTCCACACTCACCTCATGTCACCCCTCACCAGCGCTGAAGACCTCGATGTTAAGCGTTGACCAAAATATCTCACTCACTCGGTTGTCTATGGTTCCCCGAAATCACTCGAGGCGAATGCTGTAGTGGTTCCCTTACATAGGCTATGACCGATTCCTCTCTATGTCCCTATTCACGAGTAAATTACTGTGCATCTTTCTCAAGTGACCTCTCTGCCGACGAGACATAAAGCCATATAAAAATTAATTCCTGCAATCACCATTTTTGTGGTGGTGTGGCGGCAGTGACATCGGTGATTGTTTGGTGTAATAACTACAGTAGCCTTTCGCTATTTGAGATGAAGAAAGTTATTTCACTGGGTACTGGCAGGCCTATGATTAGACTAGTTAGTCACAATCGTAAAATTTATAGTATAGATCGGAGTAGGTTCAAACATACTCGATTGCACACAAATAAATACAAGCACTCACATGCGTAATGGTAAGCAAAATTTTCAAGGCTGATATAGAAGAACCAAAGAAGAAAAATGAGATAGTGAGACAGAAATTTACCCGTTCAAATTTATAGTGGAAGTGAATGGTGATCGATGAGGCAAGTATTATAATTCTACCAGACTTCTGTATGGTATATTTCCCATACCCTGAATAGGTGAAAAACTTCCATTACATGTTTTGGAATTTTACCAAATTGGTTCCGCACCCCAATTGCTTTCTGATTACACTAAGCTCAAATATGTGACCGTAGTATTGCATGCAACAAAGTGTAGCCAACATGCCTGTCTGTGACTCTATCTTCGTAGTTTCCTTATTCTCTTGAAGGTACTGTACAACATTAAAACTAATCTGTCGGTTTTAACTGAAATTCGTTACCATGAAATCGGGTGAATTGGGACATTAAAAAGAAATTCTTTCCCCACGTATGGCACCCATTGAGTAAAGAAATATGCATGTGATAATGTACCCCATAATCATTGCGCACACTACAAAGAATTATTGTTCAAGGAACCCATGTTTTCGGTGGCTGAGATCTACAATTAGCTCTCATTTTCCCGCACAGCTTCAAGTGCGTTGTTTTATATTTTGTGGAATTTCGCTCAATAAGCAAACACCAAAAGAAGGTGCAGATTTCACAACGTAATATTTATTTTAGTTGCATATTTATTGTGTAATAAGCTGTCGAAGTCGCGATTTTGAATTAATGTGTGACCATTATAATTAAAACTAAACGACTAAATCGAACTCAGATTATGGCGACGACGAAATACTACTTTCCAAACTTTAAAATCCTATTCAGTAAACGAAAATTTTCGTTACGTAAGACGGCTCGTTCAATAAGTGACCTGATTGAAATTTACTCGCTTTCAAAATTCCACCAAGTTAACTCGGTCGTTAACTCGATCTACTCCATGCTAACCCTGATCGATGCCAGTTCAGAGTTTAATTGGTAGACGATACACATGAAATGGCGAGAGAAACAATATAAATAACACTGTAACACAACCAAAACATCATTGCATGTGAAAATAATATTGCATTAGGAGCGTAACCAAGGGCTCGGATACGACACCCCTAATTGCAGATTTACGACTCGACGTTCGTAGATATTTGCTTGTCCAGACGGATGACATGAGCTGCGGCCCTACCTGCGGTGGTGAAGAGCTGGAATAAGGACAGGGGAAGCGGGTGATCCCCGAGAAAACAAATAGAACAGATATGATCTTTGAAAGAACTGTGCAATGGGAGTGCATGACTGGATTTATTTGCTTGGACATACTCCACTGCGAAATAAATGGCTGTCAAGAGAAAACTAAAAATAAGACAAGAAAACATCAATAAGCAGAGTATGCTTTAGTCATCAGGATACATACACAACATGAAATTCCAAAACTGGAATCTGGTCAGATAAAACAAGGAACAAAACAGAAAATAAAAGAAATAACAAAAATTTAAAAAAAGAAACCTAAGTTGACATGCGATACAACGATGAGACGAAACAAAAACACGCATGTCAACTTAGGTTCCTTTTTTTAATTTTGTTATTCCTTTTATTTTCTGTTTTGTTCCTGGTTTTATCTGACCAGATTCCAGTTTTGGAATTTCATGTTGTGTATGTATCCTGATGACTAAAGCATACTCTACTTATTTATGTTTTCTTGTCTTATTTTTAGTTTTCTCTTGACAATCATTTATTTCGCAATGGAGTATGTCCATGCAAATAAATCCAGTCAAATAGAACAGAGATATCGTACGGTACGATTCACACATGCGGAAATTCAGTGCCGACACGGCCGGGGATTGAACCCGGATCGCCTAGGTGGAAAGCGAGTGGTCCGACCACTCGGCCACCGCAATCTACGCACTGTATTTAAAATATCAAAGGAAGAAACATGAAACAACTATTAAGTATTTTAGAAGAGATGGTCTTCTTGCATGCAATACAAAATAATAATTTTAACACAATATTGTTCAATACATATAATACATTTTCCTACGCAGTTTTCCGTTCGACATAATATTAACGCATTCACTTTGTTGATGACATGACTTAATAGAATATTACAGATTTTCACAAAACTTTAAGCTCGTTTCGAATGCGTTCGATAACAACCAAATTGATAATCGAGTAAACCTGGTTACGGTTACCTGACCGAGTTAACCCGGTTTGGTACCGAAGTGGTTCGGTTTCACACTAGAAACCATCAACTCAAGAAAATTTTCTTGTGTTGTTGGGTTTGAAGCCGCGGCAGCCTGCCTCCTCGGGGGTGTGACTGGCGTTAGACGCAAATATGGGCGCGATGAGGGCGACAGTGGTACGTGCATGCACTCTTATCGCCGCTACGCACTAAATAGGTGTACTGCTTTTTATGATTTGCTGGCAGTGATTGTATATTTTTGTCCGTGGAGCGTTCAATACACGCTCGTCCCATATGAAAAATTATATATTATCTGGTCCAGATGTGGCACCGTTTCGACTGAGTTGAGATTGACCAGATCTGGAATCAGGACATGCACATAGGGCATATATATATAATTTTTGTATATACATATGAAGAGCAGAAGTTCCAAACGTTCTAAGTGCCGAAAAGTAAACTTTCCCGGAGCAGCAAAAAACAAATAGCTTAGAAGCTTATGGATTTATAACCATGCTGTCATTGACCTCCTGTATATCAGATCAGAGATATAATTTTTTCAAGTTTCACACAGTGGTTCTATTTACGGGTTTTCGTACGCATTCACCAAATGAAAAAATTAATTTATGAACACGAAAATTTGAGTGATTTTTTTTTATACGGATAGGAAGCTGAAATTAAATAAGCGACTAGAAAATTTGATGTACCTAAAGAAAGTAATAACGCTTATTCTCGATTTATTAACGTTAAAATGTTGCGTTTTAGTCAGTACTCTGAAACAGCCGCCGGCGTTCTGAATTCCATTTTTAGCGATGTAACTTCAGTTCTGAAATCTAGTGCCCGCCTACGCCATCTGTCCAGGGATGAAAAACCACGCCAGCCAGAAGACAGCGACAACTACACACTCTTGGCGGAACTAAGCTCGTGCGCGAAATCGATTTCCTTGCGATCACCGCCACTCTCTGAATCTTTTCAGTTTTGTTGTCGATAAGAATAGTTATTTCTCCAAATACAAAATTCTAACCTACAGAAAAAACGTATTACCGCCTTTTATTAAAAACTTGTAATACGTATGTTTTCGCAAATACATGTATACTTTACTAGGCTCTGATAAAATGCAACGTAAATAAACGACGTGAACTAGGTACTTTTTAAACCGCATAGCTCGTTTACTGAAGTCTGACGTAATTCACTGACACTTACGGACGGTAACAGGCCTACATGTTTCAGACTCGTCTGCTGTATATGAAACTATATAAGTTATTTCACCTGTGTAGGTGCCGTACTATTTGGTTTATGCCCTAACTGAAACAAAGCCTATACAGAAGTAAACGAACCTACAAAATAATTGTTAAGAATAAGACAATCATTAGCTAGACCTACTCACAATAAGAATCAGGTTTCATTCTGTGATTGAGAAGAAAAACTAGTCCGATTGCATGCAAACTGAAAATAAATAAAAACCCAGTAAAAGTTTCTGATTATGTGTTAATAAGTATACATAGGTACCTAAAGAGTGTATATTAAATCTGCCTACGAACTTCGTGAGATTATTTTCATTTTGAAAAGAAAGAAAACTTTAAAATGTAGGTTGAGTACAGTGGCGGGTCCAGGCCACAGTTTTTTTTTGGGAAAAGGGGGGGGGGGGCAATTATACATATTCCGCTCATTAAAGTGGGGGTCCGGGGGTCCTCCCCCGGGAAAATTTGGATTTGAAGGAGCAAAATGGTGCTATTTAGGCGGTTTTATTATCAATATACTATTTGTAGAAAAAAAAAAATATATATATATATGCAGGGTTCTTGCAGTCCTGGAAAGTCCTGGAACTTTGACAATGTCTTAAAAGGCCTTGAAAAGTCCTTGATTTAATCCAGTCCTTGAAAAGTCCTTGATTTAATCCAGTCCTTGAAAAGTCCTTGAATTTTTGGGTTTACTTATCTAATATTTTAGCTTTTTTCCTAACATTAAAATCGTTTATCAGAAATAGGAAACCATTTTTGCCTACACATTATTTCTGTAATATAATTTACCTGTTGATAACAGACTTTTGCAGTGTCTGTGAAATTGATACACTTTCTGGCATACCACTGCACGTTAGGTTACACTTAGTGTTTTTCATGTGATCGCGACAAGTAGTAATCTGCATCTGCTAGAGTTTTGTGGCAAAGTTTTTTTTTTTTTTAAGAGAAGTGGCGCAAAAAGGAAACTAAAGAGCATTGAAAAGGAAAAGTGGCCCAAAAAAATGCAGTATTTAAGACAGTATTATAAAATAAATTACGTGTCAGGTGTGATAGAAGCTAGCGTGCATTGCATGCTGCAAAGCGGAATGTGTCCCATGTTCTTCAAGTCTAAGTTGCCCGACCACTTCCGAAGCGGTGTTTTGTACCAACGAGCTCGCACTGTACGTTGCGCAATTAGTGTCTGACAATATTTCACTATGCTTACTTCGTTTTTATTTATTCAGTTACAGTATGTAATTCGTGATAATTTTAATACCTTGAATTGGGAATAAAATACTCTATTGTGTGCTAATACTTAAGCAGGAGCATGGCATCAGCCATATTTGTTTACATTAGAACTGGTAACAGACTAATTTTTTTTGAAAACAAAGTGTCTCTCTTTAAAAAAGTGATTCAGTGTAATTTATTTTCTTAAAACTTTTTAATAAACATGAGGAGTTTCATTAAATATGAAGGTGTTAATTTTTAGTGAAATTAATATTTCTGGTTCATTTACCATTGGCGAACTTCAGTTCTAGGAGGGGGGAAGGAAACCGTTAAAGATATGTTGCAAATAAAACCTTAAACATTCGAATAAAAATTTGGCGTATCGGATGTAGTTTACTGTGGTCCTTGAAATATTAGTAGAAAGTCCTAGAAAAGTCCTTGAATTTTAATTGTATGTTGCCAGTTATAAGCGCTGTAAATATGAACTAAAATTAGACGGACAAAAAGGTAATGTTAAGGGAATATACTTTAGTGTGACGTTCATAACTTACTTAAGGACGTACATGTGTGAAAGTCCAGAAATGTTTTTTTTTTTTACGATGACATTTAACGAGATGTAAGGAATTGAGCTCTACCACGGTAACTAAGCGTTTGTGGACATATGTCCATATCACATATTTTCTTTCTTTGTGTGTGTGGAATGTTTCCTGAAAGTTTGGCCGTACCTTTTTGTAACGTCCTGTATTGTTGCAAAGACTAAATTTAAAACATAATGCCTTGAAAAAATTAAACATATTAGTCATGCAGTACATAGTGCTTTGCAAAATGTTGAACAGTTTAACTGAAAAATACATACAAATATATTAATTTGCGTTCGTTTATTTTCAATACAAAATTAATGATACTTTAGGACCAAAATCTAATAATCTGTGAGGTTTATTGCTTCTAAAATAAATGTACATACTAATTATAATTATGATGCATTAGTGAAAGAAATTATTTTTTGATTCCGATATGAAGTAGAATACAAACAAAAAATAATATTCAAAATTGTAATAAAACTACCGGGTAAAACCTTAACATAACACAAAACTCATAAATTTAATACATGTAACAAATACATATATTCCCAGTGGCGTAGCCAGGATTTAAGTTGGGGGGGGGGGGGGAAGCAACAGTCGTCACCCATTCCCCCTAATGAAGTGGGGGTCCGGGAGTCCTCCCCGGAAAAATTTGGATTTCAAAATGCAAAATTAGACTATTTTAGCAGTTTTCTAGTAGAAATATATATATATATATATATATATATATATATATATATATATATATATATAACCTAACACAAACGTTTTCCATTGATTTTTTTATACTTACTTCTTATGTCATCAATAATTTTTAAGACTGTCTCGAAGTGTCTCTTAAAGATTTATTAACGATTAACGATAGGCTACATTTAAACTGTTGTGTATTATGTGTTGGTATCACACACACATAGACACACACACACACTTTATAAAAGTCTTTTAATTGAACTAATTGGAGAAATGCAATATTTTAGCCTGAATAATCAGAAAGAAAAACCTACGTTATTTGCCATCAGTTAAAGGAAATTCTCGCCTAGCACATGGACTGTGATACACAACATGTCACGCGTGTTTTGTTTTACACAAAACTGCCAAAATTGTTGCCAGTATCTTTACATATTAGAATAAAACACAGTCCAAATACGCGCCTATATTTTTAAAAATATAGCACACATTTTAAACATAATAGTAACACCTTTAAAATGAATGTAACTGCTTTTTGAAAACTGATGTATCGAGAAAAATAACAACCGAACTTGTAAAACAGAAATAGAACAGCATTTGTTTGACTTTACGCCTTACCTTCCACCTTTAAAGATCACATAAATATGTTTTTCAGACATCTTACTGGCAGGTTGTTGGCAAGCCAGTCCCTATACACCAGGAGGAACAAGCTTATCGCTGACGAGAGTAGTTGAATACAAGACTGCAGCGAAATCACTGCATGCCTCTTTTAGTGTTCTGCTCATGAAGATGATATTATTCTTTACGAATTCACCTGTCACGCCTTCACAGTGTATAACAATGTTGTAAGCTATGATTTGACATACATTAAAACGAAATATATACTTTTATATTTTAAAAAATGTTGAAATTTTTAAATGATCATTTTCGAATTCAACCTTTTTTATTAAATACAAAACTATTTTATTATTTCTTTTGTTTTTACATGTGTCAAATCATAGCCCATGACATTGTTATACACTGTGATTTTTTTCGGTTTGGTATGTCAGTTGGTTTTAGTGGCTTACATAAAACCGTAAAGTGAAATTTTAGATGTTTATGACTCATTACGCAAAAACTATGAGAGATACACAAATTTCCGAAGAGGAAGATTTAATCACAATTTATGAATTAAATAAAAAAAAATATCTGGTACAAATATAAAAATCGAACTCGCCTGAAGTATGTACTTGTGTGCACCTACCCTCGGAAGTGACATCACAAGGGCTGTCCGAATTAGAAGTGAAGTACGTAAGTACGCAAGGGAACGAATGTGTGTACTTCTCGCGCCCCTCACGACCTTCATGCGTCGCCATCTTAAAATTTTGCAGTTTGTTGTTTAGTATTTGCAGGTTAATGTGATAAACAAAGCACAAACTTCTAGATGGATGCTTCGACTCTGTTTGTAAGTACATACAACTAATACATTTACTAGAACTATTACAAATAAAAAATTCTTAGGTTTTAATTACGTAAATTATATTAACGAATGTATATCATGCTACTGCTAGGAACTAGGTTATGATTTCGTATGCAGTCATATTTTGTCATGTCACATTAATGTATTTTTTTAATTTTACATTGCGCATGAATATTCTGCGAAGAAAGACTGATGTTACCTTTTACGCCGTCGTTCATCACTGACGAAATCATAACATTTCATGAAAATTTTCAGGAATACTTCTGGCTAGTTCATTTAAA
>PNEQ01047329.1:0-25745 GCA_003012365.1 Medauroidea extradentata
ATTTCAAGTTTAATCACCAGAGATGTTCTTAACATTATCTAAGCAAGTAAATAATTCTACACAAAATTTAAATGTTGCAGTATGTTTACTAATTTTTGAGTTTTTCATCACATTGCTTTCGTTGGCATTCTTTTCTGTGTGTTCTAAAACCCTAGGATAACTCATCCCCCTACAGCCCTTGAGCAAACATTTCTGTTATAAAAATATACACTACAGGAAAGTAGGCTGATTAGTTCTGTATAGATCTACTTGTTTATACTTGACTTCGGCAAAGACATCGAAAATAAGAACGACTTTGTCTCTTATAAAACGAGAAGATTATGTGGATAGGTGTAATACTCTTATTGCTATAGTGATAGTAAGATTAGCCTTGATTTATATGTGGTTAATGCGGGTTGCATACATGCTCTTGAAACACTAACACGGCCACTTAAGGAAACCTCACCACGCACACGACCTGCTAAGTTCTATTGGAAACCATTGCATTAAGCAACGCACTTTCAGATCTTCTGTCTACGTCATAACGAATAGGTTAACGATTAAGTTTCCAATTGAAAATAATCTCGGCAAGTAGTTGGGCTTAACGCCAAGTCAGCAGCGAGGCAATCAGAAATGGAACCACCAACTTAGAGAGATAAGAAAAGGTTATGAATTTGGCCATGACGTATACTTAGGAAACATCTCAGCACTGCAGTATCGTTTCGAAATTCACCTACCATTAGCAACACACCTAATTATTGTACCCAAGCATAATAGTCAGTTCATTCGGAAAAGTACTTACGCTTAAAAAAAGTTGGGTGTCGCAAGTGTAATATTTTTTATTTGGAAGTACACTAATGTACATTTTGTTGTGCCAACCCAGTTCTAACGTTTGTGTACGCCGTAGTGTGTAATCACACGTCGACAGTTATTTCGCTATTTTTATGACATGCAGCGTTATGTATATAAGTGTGTACCTATAAAAAAAGCTTCATTCAGATGTGAACAATCCCAGTAAAACGATTTATACAGAAATAAAAAATTCAGACATAAAATTTACTAATATATTTTTCAGTAATAATTTTCAAGTATTTTAAGCGTAGGCCAAATGATGTTAATATGTCTCACGCCAACGTTCAGTCTAGGTCGTGAATTCTAATGAGAGGTTCTCAATTTAATATGCTCCTAGTTAGATTCTCGGTGCTACCACGATTTTAAATGGTTCGGCACTTAAATAAATCCCCAAAGAAACAATTACTGAGTTGTATTGAACAATTTTACACTTCTACAACAAAAAAAAAAATAGCAAAAATTAATTTTGTGACAACTACAAATATATTTATTTCGCCATGCATACGCAAATTTTTTGGTTGTACTAAGAAGATTTTTTAGGCGGCCGCTTGGAGGGATGTATTTATCACAATTTAACGGAAGAAGCGCGGAAAGCTAAGGGTGAGATAGCAGGCACATCACGCTTTACCTTAGCCTCTAGGCGCAAGTCGGCTCGCAGTCTTTACGACGATAAGTCGCCTCTTGGCTAGACTGAGTGATGGTCATATCATTTTATTACGCAGTGTTTGAGATAACGTAGTGTTGTGCCACGATATACCATACTAAATATTCTGATTTAAAATTTAAATGGCAGAAAATATCTCCATTTCGATCCCAAGAAAATCATATTCAAACGTTACTACAGGACTAGAAAAGGGTATACAACTGCGAAACGTTATTTGAATCATGATCTTAAACAGATATCACTAACGTACGATGAATAGTTATGAAATAAACTTGCATCTGCCAAAGTTTTGCACATTGCTAGGCGGCCAGAACAGGCGGACACCATAACTTACGGGAATTGGTGCATGGAAGACCGAATAATTGTTAAACTGTACATGGTGCCTTTTAGAGAGGTCAGTGTGGTTACCTGCGTGCAGTAATATATCCTAACAATAGTTGTGAGGACTTTCAGGGTTTCACGCACGTTTCCAGAACGCCAGTTAGTGAGCAAAAGTTTCATGTCATATCATTAGCAGTGAGAGAGAGAATGAAAATAAAACATTCTCTTATGGTCATTGTCTTTTATTTATTTCAAACAATTTCAAAATACTTAAATATTATTTAACCAAATGCTTTGAAAAAATTTGAGACTGTGTACAGTCATACGATACATAATTTTGCCAGAGAGTTTTTTTTTTTAATAATGTACCGTTTGCTAGCAAAAAAATCATTTTCTTTATTTCAGCTTACATTAATAGCAAAATATGTGATAGTTCCGAGGCAAAAATATAAAAATTCGTTTGGTGTATTGCAGCAGAATATTTCAGACACAAACGGTAATATATACGTGTTAAAATTTTTAGACTGAATTTCTTATATATGTGTTTATTTGCGTTCAAAAAATGTTTTTTTGAAACAACTCCAAAACTAAAGAGCGAAGTCTTTATGACTTGAAGTACTTGTATTACTTATTTTACCAATCAAATGTTACCTAGACTGAAACTATATTTTGTATTAAATTTATTTTTAATTTCAATACAAAACACATTTCCTCTCTAGGAATCTACTGATTGGTCAAACCAGTAATATAAGTACTTCCAGTCATTAAATTAGGCTTTCAAATTCATTCTCTACCTGATTGATAGCAAATGAAATGGCATAAAAAACACGTGATCAGGAGCGGTCTTTCTGAAAGTGTGTCTGAACTTCCAAGGTCCTCACTAACCTCCTCATAAATACAGTTGCAAATACAAATTTCGTTGTCAGGACACGTAGCTTCATCTAGGTAACCACAATGCCGAATCTAAAAAACACCGTGATCAGTTTAAGGGACATAAAATGCAAGATATCGAGTGAATGACTGGAATATTCAATCGTTGATCAAATCTGAGCTGCTCACTATAAGTGGACGGAACATTTTTGTCGATTACATATATTCTTAGTGGACGTCTATTTTATAAGCACTAGGGGCTAGTGTGCTTTGCTATTGAGTGTAAAATTAAATACTGGTTTTAGGAAAACATGGAGGTTAAAACCATAAAAAAAATGAAAATTCAAATTTTTATAATTTTGTGATATAATATCAGGTCTCCTTAGTAACCGAATTTAAAAAATACTCGTAATTTGGTTCGAAAATTATCTAATTATCCGAAAACAGCTTGCTCTGAGGTTTAACAGACGTTGAAATTATTTTCAAATTAAAGCACGAGTATTTTATGGATTCGGTTATTAGAGAGATCTGGATATTAACATATTAAAATTACAAGTTTTAGATTTTCAATTTTTATTGATTATGATATTTCACTCCTTTATTATTCTCAAAGCAGTTTTTTAATTTTTACTTGATAAGAAAGCATGCTACCGCCTAGTGCTCTATAAACAGATTCAAACTGATAATATGTCTACTCGATAAAAAGTCCCAACAGTCTGATGAGGAGTTCAGATTTTACAAATGATTGAATATACCAGTCTTTCACTCGACATCTCACCTTTCTATGCCCCTTAACAATTTTTCGGATTTCCACGCACCAATCCCCTTACATAAATCTTTCTTTAGTGCGTCACCTACTTCCCATCCCCGCGATTCCAGAGCACCCTAACTGGCGCCTTCCAGAGTAGTCGCCCGCTCGATACCCGGGGTCTTGTCTGGTACATGGTTGTGACTGGCATAAAAACTACCCCCCTCTGCGACCCTCACCAGCCCGTCGTGATAAATCCCAGCTTCTCTCTCGTCTCGTACTGCGCGCCTTGTAAGCTGTCACTGGCCGCGTTATGTGTTTACCGTCAGCCTCCATTGACGTTGTTCCAGCTCCAGGCAGTAAACCCGGAGTGCTGTAATCACCATTAACCCGCGTCCCACCCTCCACCTCCCTCGTGACTGGGTTTACTGCCGAATAAAAACATTTTATTGACGGCGCTTACCGTCGCGATTGCCTTACCATCCCGCGTCGTTTCCGCCGACGCCACTGACCGCCCGGACGTCGGCAGCTGTCCCAGTGGTTTGCGATGTGCTCCAGCATGGCTGGGGTGAAAGAAATACCTCCGTTCTATCTCTGAGAATTTGAGTGGACCGGTTAAGGGCGCGGTCTACCGCAATTTTCATCACCTTTTTTTATTTTTTATTTGTACCAGATATTTTTTTTCTTATTTAAGATACAAAATGTGACTAAATTTGGCTCTTGTGAAATTTTCTTATCTCTCATAGTTTTCGCGTAATGGCTTGTTAAAGTCATATTTTTTCATGTTTCCGTTTTAACGACTACACTAAAACCAACTGATATACCAAACTCAAAAAAATCACAGTGGATAAAGACATTGCAGACTACAATGACATGCTCATAAAATTAAAGAATAAAAATTATTAGAATTTTAAAAATTGGTGAAACTGAAAATACAAATTTAAATAAACTCAATATTTTTAAAATACAAATAATTTTTATTCTTTAATTTTATGAGCATGTCATTGTAGCCTGCAATGTCTTTATCCACTGTGATTATTTTGAGTTTGTTATATAAGTTGGTTTTAGTGTAGTCGTTAAAACGGAAATATGCAACATATGAATTTATCAAGCCATTACGCGAAAACTATGAGAGATAAAAAAAAATTCATAGGAGCCACATTTAGTCACATTTTGTGTCTAAAACAAGAAAAAAATATCTGGTACAAATACAAAATAAAATAATGATGATGAAAATTGCGGTAGACCGCGCCCTTAATATTTAGACATCATTGAATCTCTCTCATCCGTTCTTGATACGTAAGGTGTTCATAGTTATATATAGGGCCACGATTTTGTCACAGGAAGATTTTCGCCCTACTTTGTTTCAGTGTGTCACGTGCACATCGGCAGTTCTGCTTCCTCGTTATTGGCAGGGGTATCTTGGTTCAGACCCCAATCACCAATCAGAATGAGTTAATTGTGTCTCCGTGCGTCTGTAATTTTCCAAGGCACGTGAGGGTAAAATCATCCAATCACAGACGACGTAGCAGAGCTGCAAACGTGCACATAACGCATTGAAACCAAATGTTGCAAAAATATTTTCGCCATAAAACCGTGGCTCTAGATATCGCGAAACGATTTTTACACCACTACATGCTCAAGCCCCGACCATTTGTCCACTAGCTGTTATTCAGCGAAACAGCAGAAAATGTACTAATAAACGGAAAAAAATATTTTGTGGCAGCTACGAAACATTTCGTGAGTATTTACCCTGCAAAGTATTCCTATTTGCTATTATAAGATTCTAATTAAATAAAAGAACACCTTATCTTACATACGAAATGTGAAGTGTTGAGTTCAACTTTCCTGCCGTGAGCTAATCACCACACATATTTCAAATTCACCCACGAGACAATCGTGTGTTAATTTTAGTTGTTTACAATTTTATTTTCATGAACTTGTTTGCTGGTCAGACTTATGATATATCTTTATACACAGTGGATACATGCGGCACAAAATTCGCCAAAAGGCATTTCACTCAACTAAAATATTATGGTCACCACAAAATTATTTTGTGGTGACTACGAAATAATTTTACAGGGAAGACTTCCTACAAAATTTTTCTTTCAGTGTAGACTGTATGCATAGGATAATGGAATCTAGCATGCAGGTCATTTAATTCATCAGGGCTGCAGACATTCACGTACGGTTTAATGCTATACCGCACGTCAGTTACAACGGGGTAGTTTCCCAAGATGTCCTGAGTTAAAAACATCGTATCACTGACCACACAAGGCGCTAAAACAAGGTGGTGCGTAAACCACCGAATTACGGACATATTTCGCTTAAAGCAGTTAAATACACCGTAATAAATACTAACTTAAAGACATGTATGCCAGTACAAAGCAAATGCTTTAGCAATTGTATCTAGGCGAAGATTTACGAAAGTTTGTTTTACAAGAATGTAGGGGAATGTAGAGTTTTAGGTAGTGCTATACTAAGTTGTCAAGGAACTTTGTAGAATAATAATAGCTGAAAAACGATGATCCTATAAATTAAAGTACAATTTCTACGCTCATAATTCAAAACGTGATCAAGACAAGCATTCTTTCCTTACCCTCTTGCCTTCAGAAGTGATTAGGAAATAATTCTGGGCTTATAGGATTTTTGAAAAGGCAATATACATATTTCAGTTACTGGCGGTAGATACACAGAACATATTAAAATTTAAACTTAGGGCCTACTCGTTTCATACTTCCTGTTACGTATAGTTTAATGCTCTGTAACAAAACAGTGAATTTTGTTTTTCTGTATTTTATAGCGTCTTTTTTCATGTTACAAAAACTAGCAATATACATTACTGGAGCTTGTTTAAAGTATTGTAAAATTCCCAGTTTTGTATCCAATGTAAACTAACCAAGCCCCACACAAAAATTCGAAGATACTATATATTTCGATATACGTATATAGTTGCGGACAAAAATTTTCTCTTTGTGCAACACGAACAATGTCCTTTACTGTTTATAAATCGGTATGAAATAATATAAGCGCATGTACTGTACTGAATGGTGTCAGTAATTTTTCATCGTAGTCCACAGACATTTCCCATTAAGGTCAGTACTGCCACTTCAAGACACGCTTGTTTGCCATATTTAGTATATGTTCAGTATATGTCCACAGTTATTTTAATGTCAGACACAATGCAAGTACTTACAAATACATAAAGTGGAAAGATTATCACTGTTTCTTTCTAGAGTAAAATATGTTCCACTTCCGTTGCGTTAAACATGATCACATTAAAAGATTTAAACTTAGAACTTTCAAAATTTACTGAAGTTGCTCGAAACACAGTACCTATATCAGCAAGGCTGCTTCAAAATAAAATTATGTGTAACATAACATTTGTCATATATATATATACAGGAAGATTGGGGCTTGTAGGTACAAACGAAAATGGTGTGTCGAAGACGATGAAACAAGCAAATAAAGCTAAGTAACATAGGTCCGGAAAACGACGGAACGCACCTGGAATTTTTAAACGTGCACGGGAGTCGATGCGAAGACGTGCTGAACCCTGCCTTCACACGAATGGCGGCCATTTTGAGCACTTGTAATTTCTTCGTCCACGTGTGCAGAATGTTAATGGTTTTACCCTCGAGAACACTGGTATTATAGCGTTCCTACCGTAACATGTAAAGTGTCATATTAGGAAAACCATTGGTTTTCGAACTATATTTATTTGCTTATTTCATCGTCCATCAACACACCCCTTTCGTTTGTACCTATAATTACCAATCATCTTGTATATATGTTTGCGTGATTTTACTTAGGCGAATTATTCAAACAATTACATATATAATTTAATTTCTCAAGCATGTAGTCATCAACAGTGTAAAAATGAAGAATTTATCAGCGTAGACGCCTTTCTGTAGGCCTAATTCAAGGCTGAAATCTTTCTTTTCAAAAACCACTTTGTTGGTTTGAAGTTGTTAAGGCAATTACTAATTTTAATAAAATTATATTTACAGTGAATTTTATAAATTGTTGCCATACAGTTCTCAGATTTATGATGAAAAGCAGTTAGTTATCTAGGTTGAGTAAAGTTGTGATGCTCTGCGTTTTACGAAGAATATAGGAAGAAATGCAGAAATTAAAGCTGGCATTGATAATGACTTCTGATTAACGTATAAAATTGTTGTGAAAGAAAAATGTATACACTGCATTCGCCTGTATTTTACCAGCTAAGTTGGCACGTAACTGAAGAAAATATAGATAAACTTTTTATGTAAACAGTTTTTGAAACAGTTTTGTACATTTTCATGCAGTTACGTAAGTGAAAAACCATTCTAGAGCAGATTCAATGTAAGGTTAAAGTTCATAATCAACGACATAATATTTGTAAGTTTACATACAATCAAGCACCACAGATAAATAGTATTTTCTGCCCTGTCGTATGCTTACTAAACATGAAAAACCAAACATATCTATGACGTTACAAATTCGCGAATAAGAGTTTGAAATTTATTAAATGGGAAGTAATATTCCAAATCATTCATTAAAACCACAACTTTTTTCTTCTATACAAATCTGACATAATTGAAAACAAAAAACGAAACGAAACACTCTGGCACATGTTTTAATCTAACTTGGTGCAACATAAAATTGTCTTGATTGACGTGAGTGAACAAAGTCCGTTTTAATGAATTGACTCAACTACGTGTGTACCACGATGTTCTACACCATAGTTTGTTATCCCCAAAATAATTATGTCCAGTGATACAAATGAAACAAAATCTGAAATAAGTCGAACCAGCTCAGTAGATTTTAAAGGTCGTGTTTATTTTTTGACTGACAATTATGTACTCAATTGACGGAAATACTACGCGTAAATTTAATTGGCGTTACATATAGAGGTACACTTCTTAGTGAGAAAATTAGAGAGGTATTGGAGTAAGTTTTGTAGTTATAGTGTACTGGTGGAAATAAGAATTGCACGAAATATATTGGTAAGGGATGGGGGAAGGGTTGAAAAAAAAAAATGAAAAAAAACCGCTGAGCTGAATGATTGTTAGAAACCATAGTCATGCTATAAGGTAATTGATAGACTAAATCAGACGAAACTCCACACACAAGCGTTGTCTATAGAACAAGTCATCATAATAACTAAGACAAATAAATATTATTTATTCAACAAATGCGATTCAGCTGTACACTAACAAACAACACAATTTTGGAGAATGTACTGCTTCCATCTTCAGGCGGAATGAGTGTTTACATTTCTCTGTTACATAAACCTCCTCACTAAAATCGTTTGATTTTCGTCTTCTAAGTATTTTGTCTATGTTAAATATTTTACTAAATGCGAAGTTCACCACGCATTTTATTTATGTAAAACGTTATATTGGTTTTTCGCTTGTTTCTCTGATATCCAAAGCACAATTCATTTAGTTTCAATTCTTCGTGGTTATAGTTATGTTAATATTTTCGCGCCGAGTGACGTCATTCTTCTACTGACAGCCGCTAGCGAGGATTTGATCGAGAAGCAGCTCTCGCGAGTTCTTGGACGTGTGTAAACTTCAATCTCTTAAATTTTTCTGTGAAATTTTTAAGGAATATTTTAGAACTTTTGTTAATATTTGTAAACGTACAAGGAGTTTTCTTTTAACGTACCTAATTTACTTGTAATATTAAAAAGATAGCATTTGCGAAAATACTTATGAAATATTTGTAGTGAACCAAAATCACGGTTTCGCTAGAAATTATATTAGTTATATAAAATTTTTGGCCTCTGGTTTATATTTTGCTGTTTTAAAACTATTATTCACGCAAACGTTATTCTATAAAATAAATTAACTAATTAAATAGTTGAATATGTAAAAATATAAATGAATGTGCAGCATGAAAGCTGGGTAGGTCTAATGGTAAAGTCTTCCGTGATAATCTGAAGTATATAGTTTCAGATCTTCGTGCGTTCACTAGTTATTACTCGCCATAAATACACTCGTGTCATTATCCAAATATACTCATTTACATGATCTGAGTACATATTAGTAACTATTTGTGGTTTCGATTACAAATGTAACATATTGGTCTACTATTTTTTTTACAAGGACAACCTTTGTTTATTTACAAAGAATTTCTTTGGAAACAAACAAGAATCCAAGGATTTTCCTTTTAAAGGTGCAGAAGTTTTTTTATACTGTACTCTGGTCAGTGTTTGCACACCTACAGTTAATTAGACCTTGCCATCACATAAATAATGGTTAGTAAATTTACAACACAAAAACACAGGAGTTTTAAAAAAAATATATGTATTGTAAAATTCTTTCCTAAACGTAAATGGTAGCGATTCACTGTGTTTTAAGGAAGCAGTCATATGTATGAATATTTTACCAGCGCCATATCTTTGCTTCTATTTGCAACCAGGAGTATAGCAAGTGTCCTATACTGTGTATAAGGTAATTGCTTCCGCAATGTTTAGGAAATTTTTTTGCAGTGTACCTTACACTTGTGAGATTTTGTGAATGATAAACAAGACACAAGTTTCCATCAAGTTCACCAAGACTTGCCACCAACAGCTGGTGACTTGTCTTAAGCCTAGTACACACGGCTATCGATGCCGACTTGCACGATGTTACTGGCCGACTTGATTACAAGTAGCGTGCATGCATAGTCATGCATTCTAGCTAAAATCGTTTAGAGGCGGTTCTAAATTTCATGCACTGTCTTGTGCAAGCCGTTTGTGAATTTATTTGACACATATACGTGCGTTAATATATTCACATATTGTTTACTTCAGAGTAGAATGCGAACTGAGGTCGTGTGTAATCGAAACAAATTTATTTATCTGTTTCTATCCTATAGGTCACTAATGAAGTTTATAGTTTAAAAGAACAAATTCCATATATTTGTTAATGATGATAGTACAAATGTAAAGAAATAAAGGCCTCTGAATTTTCGAATATTTAGCATATAGGTACATTCAAGCAATTACGCAATTATTAATTTGTGTACAGTAGGTTCATTGATCTTGTATACAATGAGGTGTAAATCTTCTTGTTTCACATTTCTGTTCAAGTTAGATAACCATGTTATAGTCTTATCAGCAGCCCTACAATGGTGATGACGCTTTAATTGACCACCCTCGTGTCTCGAAGCCGTCTCGCACGATACGCCATTTGGGGCCCGTGGAGTAGCTTGACACCGCAGCACCCTCGCGACGGTTACACGTCCTCGATATTTCTAATATGCACTTCCGTATTAATGCTCTCTGGCGGGGAAACTTCAATTCCACCAACCCCTTGGTGTCCAATCGTCTTCAACCCCATCCGCAGCGAACGTCAGAACAGCGCCAATTGCGGCGAACCTTAATTTACGGAATTACAGCGAGAGGACGTGCTCGAGGCTTATGAAAAGAACTTTTTTTTTCAAACCCTTCTTCTTACCCTGTCTTCTTTCGCTCTTTCTCTTCCAAGCACGACATTTCCCCCTCTGCCCCGGGCAAGAAGTAAGAAAAAACTTTCGAAATTGTAGGAAAGGGATAGGCCGGAAGAACAAGGAAGTGAAGGGGAAGGGGAATTAGCTGGAACAGGAAGTCGTGAGTGCGGACGAGAAAATGAAATCCTGCATAATTGCGATATTATTAGCAAATTTCCTCCTGGGACCGGGAAATAAGCTGTCGCGTTGTCTACGACCAGCCACATTAGCAACCCGTTTTCAAAAGCCTTGCTTCAAAGGTCGTGAGACAAAATTAAGTTTAGTTCCGAAAATTTTCATCGTTTTTGCAATTTTTAAACATTTGGATCGGAAGTACGGACTCGTGTACTTTATTCTCGTGGTTTCATCCCAGTGATAGGTCCAATACGTGATCAGTATTAAAAAAAAAAAGAAAGAAAGATCAAATGACACTCATACAGATGCAAAGATACAAAGTTATTTATTTACTTACAAACACTTTCTTTGCCTTTTCGCCTTATCACAAAGTTTGCTGTAGCAACAACAATTTTTGGGAATTAACATCTGCAAAGTGGTTTAATTTGAGCCGTTACTGGTGAACAAAATATTACATTATCGTTTCAACAGGTCGGCTGTATTTCTTGTAGTAATCTTAGTTAACAGAAGTTCAAAAACATATTTGTGCAACGGTAAAGTTGTATTACTTTTTTTTTAAATATACGTACACATGTACACATATACTGTCGCTTATTGCATAAATAATTTTATATTACATTTATATTACACTATATATGTATATATAAATAAATATATATACAGATATGTATGTAAAATTAACCAAGCAAACTTGCGTTGATAATGGTACAACGAATTTTTCTCATTTCCAAAATGTCATTTAATATTTTATAATGGTCTATGACTCTTTACTTGGCATTAGTATCGAGTCTTACATCTGTTCCGCCGAAATGGAAAATTCCTGACTACATGCAACTCACAACCTTTAGAAAAGCATCCCGAGAGTGTAACCTTAGTACACAACTAACTGTTCAACGTTAGATGTTACCTTAATTTACTGTCACTCATGAAAGTTTAGCGTGTTTAACAGCTAACAAAACACAATATTTCTACTCTTTCCCATACATTTAGTACGTTAAGACATGTATGGGAGCTATGGGAGAACTAAACATTTACATTTTCTATTGTCAGTCGCAATTCAAGGCAGAATTTACTAATCATAAAAAAAACATCATTTAAGAACCATACGTTGTCAGTGAGATTCTGTCAAGCACCTACATATAGTAAAACATTGTAAGTGTTGTCCGAACGTATACGGAGAATAATACTGCGTCACTATGTTATTATAGTATATATAGCGTATATATATTTAAGGCAGTATATTTTTTTCTGAATTTCATGCGTAATGTACGTGATTGCAACTGTGCGAATAAGAAATGACATATGTTTATAACTATGATACTAAATTTTACCATAAATGAGAGAGAAGAACAGATGGAGGATTAACAGCCTATACTGAGGCCAAGTCGACTTTGTTCATTTAGGTAGCAATATGGCAGAGTGCAATCAGCTGTTCCTGTAGATGTACTGAGAAACGAGGTTATGGTTGGCCAACCTACAATCGCAGTATACTCGTTGCTATGGTAATAAACAACATTTTTCTGTTACCAACATGGCGTATGGGTTCCTCTCCCTTTCCTTAAGGCCTCATCCCTCGCCATACGATATACTTTATTCTCTATCTGTGTGTTTCTCTAATCTCTGAATTTAACCAATAAACGAATTCACATGTGAACTATAAACAAAGGCCGTGCCAGTTAAAATTTAATGTGATTGAACACGCTGTAAAGTTTTGAATTAAAATGTATGTCTGTGAGCAGGCTGTTTGCAGTAGGAAATAGACAGAATTTCTGGTTTTCGCCGTAACGAAAACATGTCACATTAAAATTCAGTAATTGTAGGCCAACAAGAACCCATTTTATTGCTATTGTACTAGCAATGAGAAGATTTACAATTCCACATTTAAATTATAACAGAAAATGACCATGCTCTAGAAATTTAAGCAAACAATTTCTTGGTCATGTTTACATTCATAGCACCACGTACAATTTAAACAAGGTCGCTTAATTGTGCTACAAACAACTGAAGACAAATTTTACCGTGTGGCGAGTTCTACGGTTGCGTTATTTTACAATAATCTTTTAGAAGAAGCAAAAAAAAAAAAAAAAAAAAAAAAAAAAAAAAAAAAAAAAAAAAAAAAAAAAAAAAAAATATAATACCTTATTTTCAAAACCACGATGACTAATTTTTCACGTATGTAACATCAATTTATATATGTCCATAAAGAAAGTGTTGGAATCTAGTATGAACACTTATTTTTTAATTTTAATTTACTAGTTACGCCAGGCATGTTACGGGTTCTTATCCTTCTGTTTAGTAAGAAATATTTTATATAACCTTTATCTCAGTACGTGAAAAGTTCTTTGCAACGTTTTTCATTACGTAGATAATTATGTAAAAGTATGAATAAAGTGTAAAGTTGAGGTTATTCATCCTAATAACTACATTGTAATTTATTCTCCTTAATGGTAGATTTGCGCAAGTTGAAAACGTACACGTATTTAGTCCATCAGAAACTGCAAATTAGAACATATCATTTTTAGTTAAATTAGTGTAGAAATATAACAATAGATCAATCATAGTATTGAATGTAGCGTAATTTTACACATTCTCAAAATTAAAAGGCAGCACTTAGTCTAACAAGTGATACTATTGTGTGTTGCAAACTAGGGTTAATTTTTAGTAATTTTTTGAGTAATTATATATATATATAACTGGCATTTTCTATAATTTCATTTACGAACTGGCTAAACTACCACAAATTTACACGTTTCAATTTTCAATTTCTTTTGTCTTTATTAGAGCCCAAGTCGCATACAGGTGCGTCTAGCTAAGGAATTTGTTTACGGTTACACAGCTTGAGAAATACCGACCTACATAAAATAAATAACCTACATAAAATAAATACGTATCACAGTTTTTAATAACAACTCGTCACTCTTATTATAGCCAGTATCAACGGTACTTCACAGTTAAAAAGTGTCTTTTTTTAGAGAAGTAAACATTTATTTGTATCTGAGAACTTTGCAGTGACGAAATTTTGTTTGTTCTAAGGGAAAAAGAAACTTTTTACTCGGTGCTACTAATTTTTTTCTTACAAAGTTTTCTTTGATATTTGTTTTCATTTGCAGCAAAGGTAACATTTTTGTAACATAAATTGTATTTTTTAATATAATATCAATAAAAAAGATACTGACGCAAGTTTTCTTTCCATTACTGTATATTTGAAACATACTTTTCTTTCCGAAGAAAATAAATGACGTTACAGGCGCCGCCTACATGCGCTTTAGAGGCTAAGAAACGACAAGAATGACATTGAACCACTCTGCAAATGCCGCACCGTCTCAACGAGTAAAGAGCTGAACTAGCGTTCAAGGCTTCAGCAGAACCATTTTTACTATGGTCATTTTAACAGTGGCCGTACAATTTTATTGATGGAAAGTCTGTAGAAAAGTTCAGAGCACGTTTGTATCTCAGTTCCACATATGCCCGGTAAGTACATTTTGAAGTACGCCAGTTTCAGAAGTCTGATTTTAGTTGTGTTGTAGGGTTTAGAAACTGTGTTTGAAAATTTTAAAATTTCAAAAAATTTTTAAAAATATAAAACTTTCTATTTTTTTGTTTTGTCTTTATGTGTGTCAAATCACAGTCTACAACATTGTTATACACAGAGAATTTTTTTCGGTTTGGTATGTCAGTTGGTTTTAGTGATGTGCATAAAACCGTAAAGTGTAAATTTTGATGTTTACGACTCATTACGCAAAAACTATAAGAGATACAAAAATTTACCAAAGTAAGGTTTGTGTTATGGAAAAGGAAATGTGCGGTTGAGATGTTTTTGGGTTAACTTATTAAACACTTCTAAACTTCTAAACTAAAACTGACCAAACATGCCTTCTAGCCGAACGTCATTGTAGTCATGGTAATAGCCTAAACACTTGTACAAGTCTTTCGGGATAAAGTGAGCACTAAAAATTTTACCTTTGAAAAATATCACTAGACGTTGCTGCATATAATTCTGCATTAACTCTAGTTGTCTTACTGCTTGTATGGTTGGCAGCGAAATTACGCAATATAGTTTCGTGTGTTTCCTAGTTAAATACAAGAATACAGAAACAAACGCAACCGAAATCGACATTATTGATTTTATATAATCAATTAACTTTCATTTATTAATCTGTACCTAATCATACTATGACAGCACAGTATATCTTACACACGCAAACATCAAGTGATGTGTCAAGAGAGGTTAGACATTTCCCGTCGTTATCCGTTACGTGCGGAAAAATACGAATTGGCTGAAAATGGAACTTATTTAGCAGGGATTTTCTGAGTGCTCACTTTATCCCGTCGCATTTATTTTTGTACGGTACATTAATAAGAGTCCAAGAATAAACTTCATACAACAGATACAGCAAAACAAGTACAACACATTCATTAAAAAAATTATTTTGTTGTACAATTACGTAAGAAACGTAGGCCATTACTAAAAATACGTATTATTTGCTTTATAGTCTCAGCAATATAAACGCGTAGGTTTTATGTATTTGTATCGCAGATATTTTACTACATCAGATTTATGCAGAGCGTATGTTTTGGTCTGTGAAACCGTACAGTAGTATGTAAGGTGAAAATTCTTGTGTTTGCAATATAATGTATACTCAAAAGACTGGCCAGAGTTTCCTTATCCCCGCTGACAGGCAAACGACGGAAGTAGACATTGCAGATAATATGGCAATCTTGATACATATAGTTTACAGGTAAAAATAATTAAAGGCATGTGCTATATTCCTGAAATTTTCATGTGCAGTATTTTATAAAAAAATTTTTCCATCTTCAAAAGCAGCTTTGGAGAATATTTTCCGAGATAGGTTTCGTAACAATACAAAAATTAGATACAGTTTAATATGTTAATGAAAAAGATAATGCAGCTTAGATAGTATTTTGTCATGGAAGTACTGAACAAAACAGTGAAGTAAAATAATTTACATGTTTCATGATAGGATTTGTTGCAGGTATTTTCAATACGTATTAAAAAGACTGAAGAATATTGTGTACAATATTTTTGGTTATAAATAATATTATTGTACTATGGCAAGTACAATGTAATATTACCAGTTTAAACGGTTGTAACATATGATCAGGCTTTTCTTTGTCACAAAGCTTGGTTTTACTTGTAATATTTAAATCTGAAGCTACCATTTTTCATACAGAAAAACCAACTAGCTGCGGTGCATACGTGCTCGTTAATTTACTTTAAAGTAAATAATAACAAATTGCTGCTATTGTTTACTAATTTCTGATCCTATCAAGTTTTATCAATGCTAATGCAGACAGGCCTGTTTAAATTATTTTTACCTTCTATATTTCGACATGAAATTGAAACATTGTGGGGTGGTTACATTTTGTGTCCATAAATATGTGACATGAACCCTACACGTAAATGCAATTAATACGACGCAAATTAAAGCGAGAAAGAAAAAAACGACCACGTTGGAGGAAATGGAAATGAAATACTGATTCCCACAAATCAGATTTGGGTTCAAACAAATATTACACAAAAATTGCAGTTGCGGGAGTTGTTTATATTTGTCAAGCTGAATGCGCGTGGACCATAATTTTTTGTGCTATTTCCATCCCCAAATCTGATTCTAAAATGTTCCGTTCCAATCATTGGCAGAAATATGATACTGGCAAGTCTTTATACATTCAAATAAAACAGTTAAATTACTATTACTATATTTATATAACTTTAAATTACAATACGCTGTCCAATAATAATACGCAAAAGATGTATGACAAAGGTAATTTATATATATATATGTATATATATATATATATATATATATATATATATATATATATATATATATACACATACATATGTGTGTGTGTGTATGTGGTCAGTACCTGCGCAAACTAGAATTTTTCCTGCGTAAATAATATTTCTTGCGTATTTGAAACTGATGTTATTTTTACCGCTGAAAATATTTTATCTCAAAGGTGTACACAAACTTATAGATACGCATTGTTTGAAATATTTTTTTCCGTAAAATTAGTTTTTCGTCTCACGACTGAGGATACGAAAGTTTAATGGTATATTGGAGCAGTGTATTTTAAATATCTACAAAAGTTGAAAGCAAGTGCATTTTTTTTTGTTGGCGGAAAATTACTTTACATTAGAACTTCTTACGCAGGACAGTGAAATGTAATATCCTGTATGATTGACTGCTCTGACATATATACCCGATCTCTGGCTATTTTTTACGTAACTGTTTCCGGAATACGTAGCCCTTTTCACCACATAATGAGTATCAGGAAATTCATTAAATTGTTTCGTTGTACAGCTGACTTCGGCCCGAAAACATATCGTGTCATAGCGTATGTATAATAAACTGCTGCTAAATGTAAACACAATGGAATAAATACTTGTGTTGGAAGCAACGAGTTCTCAATTACGCTGATTTTGCAAATATATACTTTTTTATCATAACAGGAAACAAAATATTATTTTCCTATGAAGTATAATTTTTGTAAAAACCTAAATTTATATTACTAATTGTAATTGTCGAGTAAAATTTAAATTGAACAAAATTTCTTCAGATAAATAAAAATAAATTTTTATATATTTTTAAAATACAAACTCTATACAGCAAGAACAATTTTAATCACATTTATGTGTTAGTTATGTGATGTCTAATGGCTTCTAGAGGTAAAAAAAATATATCAGCAAACAGTGTAAGAACAAAAAAAGACGACCTTAACTCCGGCTAATAACAAATATTGTTAACAACAAATAATAATTATCTATGTATTGTTTACTCTTAAGAACTCGGTTGGCGCAGTGGTTTTGCCGACCCCCCCCCCCCCTCACCGTGGCTCAGTTGGTTGAGCGGCCGGCTTTGGTGCGAGGGGTTCTGGGTTCGATTCACAGGTCTTGCTGGGTGTTAATTTGTGTTTGTCCAGTTGGTCTCAAAAATTGTCACTATACAAATAGTCTCACGAAAAGTTACTGGGGTCACTCAAATTAAGTCACATTAAAGGGGGGAATATTTGGTTCAGTGATGATGCGGAAACTTCCGCCTCGCCGCTGCACCAAATATTAAAAAAAAAATGGTTAGGGCACTCGCCTCCCACAAAGACGACCCGGGTTCGATTCCCGGCGGGGTCGGTCCTCGGCTTTTCGCATGTGGCAATCGTGCTAGAAGATGCCTCTTTCTCGGGGATCTCCCGTTTCATTCCGGCTCTGCTCCATATTCACATCATGTCACCCCTCACCCTCACTAGCGCTAAATTCCTATATAATCAGAATATCTTCTCTTATTCACTGTTTAGGACGTGTTAAACAATTATCCAAACTTGGAGGAAGCGCTGAATTATTTATATTTTGTGTTTGGTCTATAGCTGGATATCGTAGATGGCACGCACATTTCTCGTCAAGAGCCAACATTTTCCTTGAAACACGCACTCACTAAGCAGTGACGTCCCTGAAGGAATTCGTGAAATTTCCGGATTGCGCTCCGAGAGACGTTGGGGAGAAGAATGGGCACTGGTTGGGCGGAGGGATGTAAATGGGTAAAATGGGGTGAGGTTAGGGTGGGAGGAGTGGGGGGGGAAGGAGAACGTATCCTGCGCACTGACGGATTACACGGAAGCTCAACTGATTCCAGGTTTAGTCCTGTACTTGGTCGGGCACCCCCTGCGCGGAGGAACTGTCGGCGTTGTGGGCGGATGCCTGGTGGGTGTTAGGGGTGGAACACTCCCCTTCATCTGCATACAGATCCCATTTCCCCACCACCTCCTACACCCCATTACAACGACGCTCGGCTGAGACAAGGCTGGCTGCTCCTTGTGCGGGCAAGTCCGTCCCTCCTCACGCTGTTTGAGTCGTCCCAACACTGCACGAGTTCCGAGTAGTATATTAAGCGTCTGATGCTGGATTCATAATAGCACGACGGGCGAAAATAGCGCTGGTACGAAGTTAAAAATTACCATTATTTCAAATTACTATTTTGGCAATTATGCGACTAATACTAATTTATATATATACACACACATGACGTCCCATAAGTCCGATCTCATAAGGAAAGTTAAAATAGGAAATAGGTGAATGTAATGAAACGTAATTTTGAATAACAATATTGCTGCTGCATGCCGCTCCATCCCGCCGATCTAGTTACATAATGTACAAATCAATTTTAATCGTCACATACGCATATGCAAATCACATCGCGGCCATCAATTTGAACATTTTTGTCGTGACGGCACATGGAAGTGAACATAACACACTGCAACACACTACGTCAATCCATTCAATGGTTCATCAATTCCTATTTACCCCATGAGACCGGACTTGTGGGAAATCCTGTATAGGAGAACACTGACTCACTCACTAACTGACATATCAAACTGCAGCCCAAACCACTGGACCTATAACCGTAAAATTTTTTGTGTGGTTTCCCCTCAGGTCTTAGGCAAGCACTAAGACGGCATTTTTCGAAATTCTACCTCTACGGGTGTTAAAAGGGGTTAAAAAGCATAAAATTTGTTTTCTATCAGCCGAAGATACTTACCAAACTAGTAGAGATATTCAGGTAGTATTCGCGTTGGAATATTGCTAACATAAGTACCTAAAAATGTAATGTAAGTTTTTTTTTAATGAATTATGTAATTTAATTAGGTAGAAAACGTTGTTTGTGAACGTTCAAGGCAGACGATCCGAAAAGCAAGTACGACCAGCGAGAAATAAACTATACAGGAATTTCATTCTACAGTTATACCGAAACGAGGTTTTGCACAACCTCTACAAGCCCAGGAAATTAATATTTCATATTTAAAAGTAATTTACATGAATATTTCGTGTTTGTAGCTCCAATATTTTGTTCGGAAGGTTCTTGGGGGGGGGGGGGTTCTGGGCTGAAATCCTTTTCAAAGGCTGTGCAAACGTGCATGTCTTACACAAAAAAACTGCAAGGCAGATACAATTAGAGTATTTTAGATGAAGTCGTTCAAAAGGGGCGAAAATTAAATATGTAGTCCACTATCCACTGAAGTTCCTCGATAGTATCAGCCCACATGTACCATCTCACTAACTTAATTGTTGGGGCACCAAATACGTTCATATCTCAGCAAAACATTACCCCGGCAAAGTTCCTTAGTGCCACTTAACTTGATGTGAAGGTTTTGAAGAACAGATATGTTACTGAGGGCACCATCACCAATGGTTGTGCTCGGGGGAAATCAGTCTTTGTACCACGCAAACTACGTATTTCATTCGATTAACTTCTTATATTTAACAGACTCTAATTACCTCACAGCGTCAACTTTGCTGTAACCATAAATAAGGCCTAGGCGAAGTCACTGTTAGTGGCAGGAGCAAACTTAAGACTACTTTTCGCGTGGACAGCTATAGCTACTTATCCTGCTGCAGATTTAGCTGAACTAGCAGCATTGTCATTCTAACGCTTGATGCCTGAACTACCTATCTGGTGTACAAAGAAGTATCTGCTCTGAGTAATACATGCGAGCAAAGCCGCGTGCGTACAACTAATATATATATATATATATATATATATATATATATATATATATATATATATATGTAAATATGTATGTGTGTGTGTACACACATACATAACACGTAAATGGTTTCATGCCATCCCATGCTAAACTCTTGCACGACAGCCATTAAAGTTTGTATTATTTTATTGTCTATCCGTTCATTTATGACATATTTTCGACACTCTTACAGGGCTAGACAAGCATTGAGATGGGATTTTTTGAAATTCGAACCCTAAGAGTGTGAAATGTACTGAAATGCACTTTCGAGGAATCATATGTATATGTAGTTAGAGCGTGATGGGCTATCATCGTAAATTTTAATTCAAAGAGACACGCATATAAATGTATAGTAAGCAGTTTTCGAATGTTTTATGTTCGAACTCTTTGTGGTGAAAAGGAAATAAATTAGTTTTTTTTATATACCATCGTCGATATAACTAGAGCCCAACGGGAAAGCTTTGTAAGTTTCACTTCATTTGGATACGTGTTCAAATGCTTAAGTCATAATTTCAAGATTTTTTTTTAAATTCTATTACACAGGTGTAACAAGACGTTAATTGTGTTTTAGAATATTCCTCCATATCTATCGAAGAAGTCGAGATCTAAAAGTTATCTTTACATCAGTATGATACAATAAAAAAAAAAAATATTCTGAATTCAACTTTACAAGGATTAAAAAAGGATGCTAAATGTTTTCTAGTAATAATCGATAATTGAATCTATGACACGATTTCTGTAGCGAAAATACTTTTTTCAATGCCATACGTTGAAATCTGCAGCTCTGCGTCACACTTACTGGCAGCGTTATTTTGTTCAGACCCGTGTCACATTTGAATGCAACAACTAGAAAAATGTTATTGTGAAATAATACATCTGTGATTTACCATTAGATGCCCAAAGCAAGATAGTGTATTTTATAAATGTCACGTTGCCATAGTCACCGCTTCGAGTGTCTACAATGAACAAGTGTAAAAAGGTCAATCGCTTGTGTAAATCTATATAAAAATAGTTCGACGCATCTATCTGTTCAAAAGGGAAGGAGGCCATCTTGCTTCCCGATGTCTATAGCGTTCACGTGAGTGAAGAGGACTTAAATTTTATTTTTGATAAATCACGATTTTAGAGCATGTGTCCAGTTTGCTTGATGGTCGAAGACGGGATGCTAAGGCATGGTGGATTGTGAAGAGGACCCGGACTCCGCTCTATCGCGTAAGTATTATTAAATTAATCTTCCGTGGTGTTCTTTGATGTGCGGGAACCGAGTAATGCCATGAAAGACGCGACGGGAATTGAACCCATGTAGCTAGACGTGTCAGAAGCCCGCCTATATATTCCTGACATCGATAGTTCTTGCTGCCTACAAACGGGAAGAAGAAAGAAGTTAAACGACTTTGTTCAGCACTTAAGGATTGATATCACATATATCACACGACTTATTGAATTATTTTACTTTCTTTTTTTTTAAGTATGAAACATATTAAATGGCGTAAATGCTATTTACCTTGCACTACAGTGCAGGTAACAATCACGTTTGAACTTACAACGCACATTTAGTTCGAAGCCAGTTAGACTTCCTCTTCTTAGTATTCATATTTTCCTGGATTAATTGAGACGTAGTTATACGTTCAAAGCTCAGTCACTTCCCCCCAGAATTTAATGAAACAGTAAAGAAAGAAGTAAAATTTAATTCGGCGATTTATGCCGGGTTCTGAGAAGTGAGGTCTGGTGAGATGTGATATGAGGTGAGCATGGATCTGTGCAAGAATGAGAGAGCTGATTTTAACGGAAGATGCCAGCCTCCCTAGCGTGGTCGGTAGCATGCCGGACTACGGTCGAGAGGTTCTGAGTTGGAATCCCGGTACGTCCCATGGATGTTGTATCGTTTTCTTAGGTTTAGTTAGTATATAGGCCGTCCCTCTCTAGGTCCGAAAAGTGCATAAAATCGGGGGACGTTAATAAACCTTCTAAAATAAAAATTTAACGGAAGACCACCGAGAAAACCGGCATCGCCTTGCCCGATTGTCATATGCGAAAATGCGAATGGCCCACGACGAAAGTCGACCCCAGCCATGAGAGAAAGTTATAGCCGAGCAAATAAAACTTGTAGGTTTTTTTTTAATTTAATGACCTTGTGACGGAAATGACGACACAGCAACAACGACTACAAAATGTTGACAATTTAAAAAATGTATGTAGACTATTCTGTGACAGTCACAAAGCAGCACCTACAAGATGCATCTTTCTGCTGCTGCCCTGCATATCGTCACCGTGCCAACATTTACTAAAACATCTTCTTCCTTGAGTCATTCCATTGAGACCAATTCGAATAAGGCTACTTGTGCCTAAGCACAGATATGTTGTAAAAGACAGCTGAATGCTCTCAAAAATTAAGAGTTCCATAAAAGTGTAGAAGACAATCCCCAACCTGTTTATAATTTGAATATATTGCCAATAATCAGAACATGAAGATAAACAAGGGTATGAAACGGCCTGAAATAAGCATAAAATTATTTAACTTGATAGTCCTTATATTTTCCGATCCATCCCTCCCCTTTAAACAATATCGGAGCCCTTCCCTGGGCGTCCGCAACCCCTTTATATCCCTTTCTGCCTGCGTTCAACAAGGTGTTCATCCACAGCTTAGAGAGCACAACTCAAGGTATCCATCCTTTACACTCATTTTCAGCTTGAGAAATGGTAGCGAGGAAAGACGGGAGGGAGCATAGCCACCCACACACCCTTCTCCTAGCCGGCATAGCAGAGCATGCCGTCATTGCGTCATCACCATCCGAATCACGCACACATTTGTACGTGCCGGACACCGCCCCAGTTCTTTACTAATTACACACGAACATTTGTGACCTGTGAAGATTAACTGTTCCACTTATTACGGGCTGCTCTAAATTATATGTTCTTGACGTTTTCAGTTCATTTGAATATTAAACACACGTCATTTTCAGAGAAGTACCTACTGACCACTCTAATTTTTAGCTGGCTACATTTTGACCAGAGACGCAAATCCTGGCCTAAATTGGAGACAAAAATGTCAGTGGCAAATTGTTGTACGAAGACGTTTTCCGCGTAAAATGTGGCAACACAGCACGGGGAAAGTACCCCCATTTGCTTCACTTCCAGGTATTATCTTAAGTATGTTACATCCAGCATACATGACATTACGTTCGAACTGCTCGAGACTAGACCCAGTGTCCATTGTTTGATGTTCACAGCAGTGGTGGTAGTACTGCTATATAGCTCAAGGGAGTTTAAACGGAGTTCTATGTTGTCACATTGGGCACGTTAAATGCAGGGGCGTCGCGTGGAGTGTTCCAAGGTGTGCGGTGACCAGCAGTGACTATACACAACACTGAGTTGTATGAGGAAGCATTTGACATGTATTGTCAGGAACACTCCACATCCAGTAGCGTACAAAAGGCAAGGTACTTATAATATATACACCTTGGTCTCTGCAACAACATAACTGCTCAAAGCGTATAGTCGCTGCTAATACCACACGCCTTGGAGCACAGCCACGCTACACCACTGGACTAAGATGTAATCATATAATATTTAGCCACTTATAATTTCATCTCCAGTCTAGTCCAGGATCCGCACAGTGTGATTATTGTACGTCCGTTTCTGGATACACTATAGCACATATGTATGTATGTGTGCATGTATGTATGTACGAGTTGTGTGTATGTATGTGCGTATGTGTATATTTATGTATATATGTGTGTACGTATGTATGTATCTGTGTATGTATGTGTGTATGTATGCATTGGCGTGTGTATGAGTGTATGCACGTGTGTGTGTGAGTGTATGTATGTGTGTATGTGTAGGTGTGTATGTGTATGTATGTGTGTGTATGTATACATATAAACACACACACACACACCTAGGCGATCCTGGTTCGAACTTCGGATTTTCGCAAGTGGGAATCGTGTTGGACGATGACGCTGATCGGCGGTATTCTCGAGGATCTTCATTTTCCCCCGCCCCTTCAATCCGTCGCTGCTCCATACGCACGTCATGTCACCCCTCACCGGCGCTAAAGACCTTCGCTTTACTTACAGACACAATACAATTTTATTACGCACCTTAAGTGCAAAATTAGTTGAGGTTAGTGCTAAAGGTAGGTTGTAAGTTGTGATAATGCTGTAAAATAATTCACTAGACATCGTACGTCAGTGTCGTCACACTTATACATTTCCGAAATACAGTACTCTCATCAATCTAAATCGTATTTCAATGCCAGGTAATATAGGGATTCGAATCTTTATTACATTAAAATTGAAGGTACAGTACCAGCCAATAGCATTAATTCTTTGTTATATAGAGACCGCCACCAACAGCAGCTTACCTTTTCCATTAATGTTATCATATTGAATCAGTTGTGTTTCAGTTTTCTTTAAACAAAACTTTCATTAAAGTAGTCGTAATAAACAATACCTAGTTCGTGTTCAACAATGAGTTTATGTTAATTATGGTTTGGAATGGAGCAAGTCATTGTTAAATGCACTGTTTACAAAAATAATGAATTTGGAAAATCAAATAAGTCCATGAGTTATTTTAAACATGCACAGAAAATAGCCTAAGTTTGTTTCGTATGTAGATAAGGTAAGTAGTAATTACCATTCAACGTCAATCAATATGTTATGCCAAAAAATATACACTACCATTAACAACTGACTTTCGTGAAATTTGCACTTTGTGTGTTTTAACTTCGACCATTTCAATTACAATAAAGTCAAATATTTTTAACATACAGAAATACGATACAATGTGTATCCTTGATTGGTCAGCTCGAAGACGCAGCTCTTGACTACAACTATCCGGATTTTCCCTAATTGTGTGCAGACTTATTCCATCATCAAGACGCTTATTACAAGATAAATCAGCCGTCGTGTGTCGGATGTTAGGCCCTAGAAGACTGAGGCGAGACAAAATTTGCAACCAAGGACTGGAATGAGAAGGAAAATGAAATAAGGGTGGGACTGGGAGAAGGTTGTGTTAGGGGAGTACGTCGTCAGCCGAGGAGAGAAAGAGGCGGGGCTACAGAATGGAGTTTTAATTGAAACGAAGTATCCATATAACAAAACTGTTTTGAAATTTAATGAAGAAAGTAATGCGTAACATCTTGCGCGTGGGTGGCTACTGGCTGGGTGAGAGATGGTGCGT
>PNEQ01047330.1:0-25746 GCA_003012365.1 Medauroidea extradentata
AATAAATTTCTAAAAGTACCAAAAAAAATTTCAAATTTTGAAATTTTTTATTTCACATAAATATTTTTGTAACGGGTTTTAAATGCTACAAGCCATAGACCAGGACATGTGGTTTTGATGTGATTTTTTTCATTTCATTATGTTATCTGGTTTTCAAGTTTTGTATGAAGTAAAAACACGCAAATTTTGACTTTGAAGTACCATTACGGGAAAACTATATGAGCTAATTTTTTTCCGTTAGAAGTATGTGTACTCTCAAGTAATGTGTACAAAACTAACACTATTTCATACAAGTATAAAATTATGTTTTTTCCCCACTTGAACAACCTTAAGGCGAGTTCAACGTATTTTAACTTATCAGTACCAACGTGTTCTTGTTTTATTAAACTAATCTATTTAAAATTGATTGTAATATAAAGTATACAAATGCTAACCATTTTCCAATGACAAATGCAACTGCATAAATAAAATCATGCTTTATTTAAAACTGTAGGATATGCCAGGTTGAATCATGGAACAATAATACTCGTGCCTAGTCACAGTCAATTCTGCTGGAACTCATACCTTCTGTGTACAAGCCTAGGATAGTGTCTAAAATAGGATAATTTTAAAGGTGAGGAGAAAAGCATGGTTCACAATACATAGGTTTTTAAAGTAAAGAACACTTTACCACATGATTGTTGGTGTGTGTATTTGACGAATGGCGTTTTGTCACGGGACTGTGTTGTGTGTGGTTCCAGCACTATGAACAGGAGGTGCGGGCAGCTGAGTGAGTGATGTTCAGTAGTTCTTGGAAAGGAATTTTTTGCATGAATTTGATTCATTGCCTTCTGTGCACATCTGCAGCTTTTCTTCTTGGTAATTGGCCGCGGGCTTTGTTTAGAGGTGTCACTTACTTAACGTCGCCAATCAGAGCAACGTTACTGCGACACGACACGTCTGCGACTAGCGGGTAGATCCAATCGTCAACGAAGCAGAGCTGAGCAAGGCATTGAAACAAAGTTGGTAAAAAAATCTTTTCGCGAAGTTTACCGTTCCCTAATATGTGCTGAAGTTCAGCCAGGGTGGTAGCTGGGCCGCCCTTGGGGACATCCTAGAGGAGTTGCTGGACCACAACAATGTCGCCTATGTCCAGCTGCAGACAGTGAGATGGGATAAGGACTGGCAGCAGGATGTACAGATAACGGAGTGTTATGTATGATGACAGGTGCTGAAGTTCAATCAGGGTGGTAGCTGGGCCGCCCTCAGGGACATCCTAGAGGAGTTGCTAGACCACAACAGTGTCACCTATGTCCAGCTGCAGACAGTGAGGTGGGATAAGGGCTGGCAGCAGGATGTACAGATAACCGAGTGTTATGTATGATGACAGGTGCTGAAGTTCAGCCAGGGTGGTAGCTGGGCCGCCCTCGGGGACATCCTAGAGGAGTTGCTGGACCACAACAATGTCGCCTATGTCCAGCTGCAGACAGTGAGGTGGGATAAGGGCTGGCAGCAGGATGTACAGATCACTTGAGTGTTATGTATGATGACAGGTGCTGAAGTTCAATCAGGGTGGTAGCTGGGCCGCCCTCAGGGACATCCTAGAGGAGTTGCTAGACCACAACAGTGTCACCTATGTCCAGCTGCAGACAGTGAAGCGAGCTGAGGACCGGCCTCTCACCATCATAGGTAGCTCGGGTCACGTGGACCTCGCCACACTACTGCTAGACGCTGGCCTGCCGGTCCACGCCGCGGACGCCGATGGCAACACCATTCTGCACGGCACGGCAATGTCCAGCCAGATTCGTCTTGCCAACCTCCTGCTGGCCCGCGGTGCAGACGTGAACGCCAGGTCGTCGAGTGGTTGGACGCCTCTCATAATGGCCGCTGTCGCCGACCAGCCAGATATGGTGCAACTGCTGGTACGAGCTGGTGCCGACACTGCCGCAAGGAACAAGAACGGCTTAACCGCTCTCGATCTGGCGAGGTTCGCCACCAACAGCGCCGTCGTGAGTGTCCTGTCTTCGCTGCCGCACTAGATCTCATCTGTCCCAGCTGCTTCTGTACATATCTGCATTCAGCAACGTGACTTGATTTCAAACCTTTTCATTTACTGAAAGCAATGAGATTCCAGACCGGGTAATCCTTTTAAGAATTGTGTATGTCTCACTGTTTGAAAAATATTGTTGTAGGTACCATACTTCTGATAAATATAGGGACAACAATATAGTTTGTCGTCAGTACTGTCTGCATTTTTACAACACTCATTCTGTAGAAATATAAATACGTTCAGTAGATGGTACAAAAAGATGTTTTCTATATTTTAACATATTGTTACTTTCACATTACAGTTTGTTGTAGGAGCAATACTGGTTTGTTGTCCCTATTTAAAAGTATCGTTTATCCAACAATACTTTGATTTTCAGTGCAGTCGTCCTAGCAACGAACAAAGTGGAACACATTCTTGAATAGAAACAATGGTGTCAGCTATTTCTGTGGCCGCACATATTTTTTTCTCACTGACTCCAGATAAGACCACTAGCATGCATTCCTTTATTTTCTGAATCTGCTGACAAGTAGTTGGCATGTTAGGATCATGCGAATTGGTTCGAGGCTACGCTTCCGGCTGAAAGTGCCGGTATGAGAGGTTCGCTGGACTAACATATTGCTATGAGATAGTAAGCTATACTTTCTTTCATTATACATAAATAGAGTAGCCGATGTAGAGTAGCCACATCAGATTGCTGTGCTTGTGCAGTTATTACACCAAAACATTTGAAGAAAACTATTTTCCAGCAGCTTCAACCTCAAATCGTTGTTATTCTGAAACTTGCTAATACGACTTGCAATGTTATATATTTTGAGAGCGAAAATAAATATTTATACTGTGTGAAAATTATGTTTTGAATCATTAACCATTGCCCGGTATTACAAAAATTATGGTAAAATCTTATTACTCTTATCCAGTCATAAATATTACTCCAGATATAAACATATCATATTTAAACAATACACAATTCCAGCTACACCGCTTTCAGAGCAGGTACTGTATTTTATTGCTGCATTAAATAACGATAGTAAAGCTATAGCAGTAAAAAAAACATGGTGATCTCATAGACTGACACCACGTTCGTTTGGCTATATCAAATATTGTGTGATTGTAATTTGGTTACAGCATGTTGAACGAAAATATGCTTATGGCCCACTCGTACAAGATATGGGAGAAGTATTCTTCAGTAACATTACCTTGAACACTGCAACGTGATTTCATTGGTTGCGCCTGGCAGGCACGCTTACAAGAATTAACATAACTTAGCTTGTTATATGATCACATGTCGATGAATTGATAACGTATCAAAGACAAGAAATTAGTTTTTAAATTAAAATATTCTGTTTGAAAGTGTAAGTTAGTATGTTTACACAAATGACTTATAGCAAAAAGACATATTTATGTAACGAAATACAAATTGTTACCAAGATGTGAAATGCAATGAAGTGATCTACTCGCAAGAGCATTACAGAAAGGTCTTGCGCAGTGTTGAGCGAAATAACAATGGTATTATGGAGCAGATATGAAATTCAAGAGCGGGGGAAGCAGGAGAATTACTTCCAGGAAAATTGTCAACCGAGTGCAGCATTCGCCACGTTTCCCAATGTGAAAATCGGGAGCTACTACACCGGTTGTGCGAGACAGTTCATACCACTACATCACCATGACCCTAACTTGTGTCACAGAATGTATCAATGTGGAAAAAATATAAATATTGTAAAATAAACTAAGTTTGAATTACGTAATTATATAAGATTCCATTCATGTTTTACGTAGACGGTAGTTTTGTAAGGGACACTTTTTAACAACTACCTTATTTTTGCTAACATATAAAAAGGGTAATAAATTTCTTGTGAAGGGGGCAAAATGGTGTAGTCTAACAAAACGGACTTCCCGCTAAGAAAAAGGAAAAGTTTTTGTATGTGGGCCAGCGAAAGTTTCTGAAAAAAAAAAAGTTTCATGGGTGGTTGGAAAATGAAGGGGTGGGAGCGAAACTGGCACTCGAAAAATTAAACGAAAAATAAAAAATGGGTACCTGCTGTGACAAATAGCAGGCACAGCTAGTGTTCTAATTAACACAACTAGGCTACTACTCAAGCTGGTAATTAAGTCGATGTCGGCAGATGAACGACTGGTCGTTGCACCTGCCAGAAGGATACCAACCACTTTTATCGATCTTGAAATTGTTTTCAATAATCCGTCTGTATGTGTATGTGCGTATATAATATATATTATAAACATTATATACTGTATATAGCTGCGACTGACAGCGACGCGAGAGCACTGCTGTCGCGATTCGCCAGAAAGGTTATGCGCAGCCTGGATTCCTCTTGCGTGCTCCAGGTTGTGGTGTGGTGTTGCTCCAGGTCTGCGTGATCGGAAGACAATCGGCTCCCCTATATGGGCGGTCGTGCCAGTAGTTGCTTTCCACTGGTTATGTACGGGCCTGGTGCTTTGGCTTGTGTGGTGGGAGTGGTGAATCTGCTGCGCGTTCGGAGAATGCCGTGGCTCGAAGCTTCCAGATTCGTATGAAACTGGGTGGCTGGTTGGCCAGGTGGTGGGACATGTTTTCCCAAGCTCGTTTGGTGGTTTGTTATGTTAACCCGAAAAATGTAAAGTGTCCAAATATTGGCTGGCAAATATGGTTCTGTAAGTAGTCTCTTGTTAAACCTTAGTGATTAGGTACAGGAGGAGTGTTCGGAGAGAAGAGCCGGGCATGTTCCGGAAAATGTGCCGACAGAGTGGTAGCAGAATGGAACGTTATACGAACTCTGAGCTTGCTGATATACATCTGGCATACGGGACCGCTGATTGCAACGGACGAGCCATACAGTAGTTCTTCAGTAGCCACCGCTGTGGGTGATTCTGTTTTTTGGGTCTGGTGTAGGAAATTCGGCACATTACGAGTTTGTGATGTTCTGGACGTTTCTCGAGTTTGATAGTGTTTTCTGTTAATGGTTATTGATTCTAGTTACTGACTTTCGTTTCTCGTGTTGATTGTAGTTATTGGCCCCGTGCGAAAGCTAGAGGCCATTTTTCAGCAAAAAAAGAGCTATACAATGGTTGTACGCCCAGCGTTACCCCAGGAGATAAACTCCCAGCCACGCCTTCTTTGAACACTCGCACCAGAGATTGTCAGACAACAGATCCTTCATTTTGGACACACAGGAAAGCGAGTGAAAAGTAAAGGACGCTGAACAACGAGGACACTATGCTGGATCTCGTACAAAACAATTCCGGCATCAGTACGCGGGCTATCGCTAGTCATGTCGGTATTTCCCATATTACCATCTGGCGGATCTTGCATACGAACGACATGCACCCCTATCACTTCCAGCATGTGCACTTACTGGACGAAAGCAATTTTGCAATACGATTGGTATTTAGGGACTCGCACAAGAGATACCCGGTTCCCAGACTCAGTTTTGTTCACCGGTGAGGTGACCTTCATGTGGGAGGGAATCTTCAATTCAAATAACACCCGCGTGTGGTCGGAGGAGAACCCACATGCAGCAAAAACCCGTGCAGCCCAGGAACGGTTTTCAGTAAATGCAGATGTTTGGTCCGGCATCCTTGGAGACAACTTCGTCGGGCCGTACTTGTCGCCCCAACGTCTGACAGGTGCAACCTATGTGCTCTTCCTTCAGCAAGTATTGACGCAGCTGTTGGACGACACACATGCATCAGCTATTATGCGTCTTTTCATGTGGGTTTCCATCTGAATGCAACGTATGGCCAACAGTGGATCTGGCAGGGTGGTCCGTTGCGTTCGCCCGCTCGGTCCCAGACCTCACTTGTCTTGACTTCTTCTTCTGGAGGTACATCTTGGCACTCGTATACGATACTCCCGTTAAGTGCTGAGGATCTTGTTGCACGCATTGTGTCAACTGCTGGAGAAGTCCGGGACACGCCTGATATTTTAGCTAATTTTCGACCTTAAATGCGCCGGAGATGTGAGGTCTGCATCACATCCCGGGGTCGTAATTTCGAACGCCTACTTTGATGACGATATATGTTCCTATACATGTTTTTTTTTTGTATTTTTTTGCATTATAATAAACATGTTTTCTCCTCTTGTTCATGTTCTCTTTTCCTTTTGTTTTGTGTTGTCACTACGGCGCCAGGACAGCGTTTTCGAGCAAGGATTGTATGTGATTTCCCACCGTCTGGGTGAGCTCTATCACTCCTGAAAGTTTGTAACCGCTGTACTGATACATGCTGTATATAGTCTAAATGTATATTATACAGGATGTTCCTGGAGTAGACGTCAATAAAGAGGCGGGTGATAGAGGGGCCCAAGACCTACCAAACAAACCAAACCAAACTTGTATAATCCAACTCGTGACCGTCTAACAGTTATGAATTTTTAAAGAAAATTAGGCTGCATTCTACCTTGAACTAAACATTTAGGCCTACTGATGGTGGAGAAAGTACTTGTCCATGTGGAACGAAATTTGTATACATCAAAGGTGATTAGTGTCGTCACATTTAAAAACACATTTCACATCACTGAGAGTACAGCTTCGTGGAGTAAAAAAATTCACTTTCACAAAAGTTGTGTTTGGCTTGGAAAGGTGCCTCCAGTTTGCATGAGGTAAAAAAAAATATTAATGGGTCACATAAATGATTACCCGCCATTGGAAAAATTACCCCATAGTATTACCAATTAATTAGTATAAAGCAATATTTTAAAGGAACAAACGTCGCTGCAGTAAATGTGAAAACATTATGTAATGCAGCAGATTCACACAATGTAAACTATGTAGACAGGAACCTTAACATCTACTTCCTTTCTTTTCGCGAAAATGTGCAGTTTTTACCAAAGTCAGACCCGGCGATGTTTTCGCCAACAGCATTGGAGGTACAGGTTAAGTGCCTGAAAATTGCATTGACATGTGTGTCTAATGCCAAATATTAAATCCCAGCAATATCGAACATGTTTTTTTTTTTTTTTTTAAGGATACTACAGGATATTTCTGTTTTACTTGAGTATATGTATAATCAAATACTTTCTTTAACTAATTACATGTGAATATTTATGGTACATGTTTCTGTCTACTAAAGATGGCGTTAAGAGGCCCATCATCGTTAAGCGTAGATGAACTAAAGTAAAAGTAATTTGAAGGTATATTACTGAACAACACTCCAATAATGAACCTTGAAATTTTTACTGACTTTGAAATACAATTCCAGTAAATAAAAACAACGAATGTACAGATTTTTAAATGTTTGTTGTAATGGGAGTTTACAATTATAATTTATTGGTTTGTGGAAATACGCCATTGCTCATGTTTTGCTGATCGAACCTGTGTTGGACGACAAAGAACAAAAAACGAACAAGAAAAAAAACTAGTATAAAACGCACACAAAAATAGAAAAAAAGCAATCCCAGAGGAATTTTGTCAGTTTGTTTTTCTCTCTCAAAATAATTGTATCCACAGACATCAGAATTCTAGAGATGGAATTCAGTCGAATATCGTCGCAACACCCAGACACAGAAGACATACACAAATATAGAACCAGATTACCAAAATGAAAAAAAGATGGAAATAGATAAATAGTGGACAGTGGAAAACAAACACACAACAATAGACAACATAAGTTAAAACCAACGAAAAAATGCAACGTTTCGGGGATTGAGATCTATCCCCGTCTTCAAGCCGAGACACAGTTGGTTGGAACACCAAGATGCGAATTTCGCTAGAAAGTTGGGGCTTATATAGCCTGGATGGTATCGAAGTTGCTCGGCCAATAGTGGCAAAGCTTGTGTGATTGGCTGGGCTCTTGGTCAATAAGAGGCAAGTACTCTCCTGATTGGCTGAGCACCTTGTAGTGATGTTGGCTGGTTTTCTGCCGAGACAGTTGAACATAAATCTGTTTTATTTATTTATTTTTCTGTAATACTGTTCCTTTTTTTTAAGGCAACCACATATTTTTCAGTTAAATACTCTGTTGGCTTATGACGTTTTTGTTACTGGCTATGTAAGCTGATTCTTTAGTTTTCCTTTTAATTCTGTCTTTTTCCTGACTTATTGGTTTAGCTGAGTCCCAGAGAATTTTATGGCTGCTTCCCCATGCATGTTCAGCAATTCTAGATTTCTGGATTTCACCCTTTTGCGTGTTGTTCTTGTGTTCTTTGACGCGAGTGGATAATGTTCTACAAGTTTTCCTATGTATACAGAGCCACATTCGCATGGTATTTGGTATATGCATTCGCGAGTCTGTTGTTTATCTACTATGAGTTTTACTTTAGTGAGAGTGGTTTTCAATGTGTAGCTGGAACGGAATGCTGATCGTAGGTCGTATTTGTTGGCCAGCCTTCTTATTTTTTTCAGAGAGTCCATGGATATATGGAATAATCAGAGTTCCGGAAGGTTGTTTGCCTGTAGCGACTTCGCACTTTGGCGTATGTCCACAAACCAATAAACTCCAATAAATGTACACTTGTAGTAAAACTTTTAGCACCTAAACTGATTATATGAGATTAAATTTTTTTTTCTTAAAAATAAAGTCTTCTAGAATATAGTTTTATCAGTTTAATGTTCCTCCAAACATGGTGCATGAATTTATACGATAATACATGGGATAATGTATTTATCATGCGTTGTCTTGCAGTAGATTATCCACAGTAGCTGCAAATTAACTCCAGATGCATAAACATTTGGGAGAGTTGGAAAATAGTGTTCATACGGTCTTGCTAATTTTCGACTGGCAAAATACCATGTAAGGCTGGATGAGATTTCTAATCGGTTTTTGCATAAACAACGTAAGATCAAAAAAGTAAATTTTTCAGAGAAGCAAAAAATATGTCTATAAACAGTATTAACAAGTTTGATACTGTAACGAGATCGTCACAGTTTCTAAAGTTTGTTTATATAATTTGATGATCTAATGAACTGAGAAAGATTTTGTTAAAAAAAAGAAAACCTAAGTTTTAGTGTTTTGAAAGCTCACACCTTAATGAAGTAAGTTTTGTTGAACTTAATTAATTTAATGTTATTATTGTTTTGTGTTAGATTAAGAAAATCTCTCACTCATAGTTATTTATAGTTACTCCTAATTATTTATCACAGACGTTAAATTATCTAGAAGCTATGTGAGATTGTTATTGAATTTCTGAAAACGCTCATGTAACTTTTCTTCTTTGAAAATATTGCAAATATTTTATGAATATTTTAATATTACCAAATTGTTGCATAATTGTTTATTCAAATATTTTTCTTAATTTATTCCAACATCTGGTTAGTATTTTTAATGTGAATCTGAAATATGTGATTAAAATTTTAATTACCAAATGATTGTACATAGTATAAGTCTAGTTCTTTTTACTGTGTAAGTAAAGAGTACTTATCGACTCCAGAGAGGTTTCTCTGAGCCACGGCCGTAGAAGAACAGGTCTGGACACTCGCCTATCTAACAATGTATTTTTCCTGACCCCCTTGTTGTTTGGCTGTAGTTCGCCAAGTTATCGAGAATGTCGTACTTTTTGGCGCTGTTTTCCGGGCGGTCGGACTCAAACTCCGTCGACTTTTTTTTATTGTTTAATTTATAAAGTAAATAAATATTGCTGGAGCCTTTTCTTAAATTTGTAAACGATGAAAGTATTTCATAAATTGATAAAAAATACGTTTTGACAAATTGTTTACCTTAGCGGAAAGGAAGCGGGCGGAGTTTAGTCCGACCGCCGTAACATCAGCGCCAATAAAACACAATATTGTAGGTAACTTGGTGAACTACAGCCAAACAACAAGGGGGTCAAGTTTCCAGGCGAGTGTCCAGACCTGTTTTTCTACGACCGTGCTCTGAGCAGATTGCAGGTTTTATACCTCTTTTGTTGATTGGTTGCCAAGGCAACGGCTTCCAATTTGAAAGAGAACATAGGTATGGTATGTGAAAAGAGGAAGCAGAGAGAGTTCCCTAAATTTCGATGGAAGAAGCATACGGTAGAATCGGCCCAGCAGCAAAATACATCATTTAATTTATACCGTCGACCTAAGGTTAGGTCAGGGAACTTATTAGATGGATGATAGTATGTCTGTTATTATAGGCCATTTTAAGAAGAGGCTAAATTTGAAGTGTTATGAAGACGCCGTGAACTTCAGATCTACATTGTAAGAATAGCCATTTTGAATACCTATACCTCTAGCGTCCCTATATATATCTATCTTATGGACAAGGCCGACCACTTCAAATATTGACTTGGATAATCCCACCAAAATTTATTTCACTAAATTTACGTTTACAAAATTTAAATGAACTCTTAAAATTTTGTTCCATTAGAGTTTGGTGTGCCTAATCTTTGTCAACGAACTCAAACCCAGTGGTCCTGAGTTAAAAGGTATGTTCCACGACTGAGCACCATATATTATAATAGAACCTAAATTATATTATTTCCCTAGCCGAGGAACTTTGATTGAACATAGTATCAAAATTTAACCAAACTCAAGATCTTCTCTACTTTATGGTAAATTGTGCCTAAACTATGTGTTTGACCTAGGGTGAGAGATTTTAGATCAAATTAAATATTTTTTTATGTACTTCATTATCCTCAATAAAGTGCACTATATCAAGTTTCGATGTTGTGTCTATGTTTTGGTGATGAATCTACAAGAACCTACATTTTGGTAAGAAAAGTATCTCCAACAAACAGTAATTAAACTTACAAACTATTCTATACTCAACTCACCTTATTTATCGTCACACAAATGTTGGGTACTACTACTATTACCGCAAAGCAAAAATCAATCAACACAATGTAATATATTACTTTGAGTGTACGTGAGCCCTCTTTCCGTACGTAAGAAATACACACATAAAATTAAAAAAATTAGTTTATGAACTATCTCTCTTTTCCTGGCACAGAAAATAAGTTTTATTTGTAATGAACAGAACAGACCCTAAACAACAATAACTTGTAAATATAACTTGGACTCTCTTGAAATCCAGACTATAAATGTAGACACAATTAATGTAGTTTAACTATATACAAATGAAAGGGGACAATATTTTTAAAATTAAACTGTGGATCTGAATAATCCATGTTTGACATCAGTGTGGATATAATAGACTCTTACTAGATCAGCTATTAGTTCTCTGAAAATTACCATATTGGTATTACGTAAAGATTTCTAAATTTATATTTCCCTTGCGACATTAAAACAGAACGACCTTAATGAGAACAAGCTAGCAATTATCATGTAGATTTCTTCAATATAGTTAGTATCTATGCTCCGGCTTGAGTGTTCTTATCTTCTAGGGATTCCCGTGAGAATGTGGCACTTCTACTGCTAACTCTTATTACGTTGAAGACTGAAGTAATTACAATATCTACGAAGCTCCTGGGTGTCGAGGGGATTGAAAAGCTCACCACGTTTTGAAGTAGGCTGGTTTCAAAATCCTGAACTCTCCTGAGTTCAGGAAACATTTAGCAGATGGCGAAAGAAACCTGGTTATCGTGGTTTCCACCACGGACAGAGGGTATAGTCCTCCCTCGGACTAACGAGGACAAACTCAGGCCTTAAACAGGCACAATGTAGAGACTGTGATGGTGACTGGTCCTGGACCGACGAACCTCCTTCCCGTCATGGAAAATGTACCTCTCAGTACATCAGGAATCCTGCAGACTGTCCTCTAGGTCAGGAAGTATTTCTCCATCCTCCCGGATAGATGACCAATAGCCTAGGGATGGGTCCGGTCGTCGTTTTCTCCACAGCCAAAGTCGGATACGTCTTATCCTGTACGTTACCAGAATCGAACATTTTTCTTAATTATTTTTCACTAGTCGTTCCTAACAGCCCTTTGCTAAGTCCCTATTGGCTTTTGTTAGTGCGACACCGTGAAACGTAGTTATTATTTAACAACCCAAAAATACTTGCTTCCTACTAGGCCGCATCCCTGATCTCGGCCAGTATAAAACTTAAATGGCAAAATTAATAATTCCCTAGTAACAGTCTGTACATATTAAAATATATAACTTAAACGGTAATTTTTTTAGTAAACAAAGCAAATATAAACATTCGCGGTACATTTCACTTCACTCAGCAAAGATATGACCTTTTCCATAGAACAATACTAAATAAATATTTTATATTCTGAGTGGAGTTAATTACAAAACAACTATTTTGAGCAACTTCTGTGACTCTAACGAATTTACATGTTACAACAACATCTACACAATAAGAATTATTGCAAATACATCACGTAATTGCAACATTAAGTGTATCTGTTAGGTAACTTATAACAATAAAATGAAGAACTTGGCATGTGCTACTTTGCATGTACGATTTTTAAAATTTTATGGACTTATGTTGTTATTGTAGAACAACAACACTGTGACATAAAACTTTAATGACAATGTGTATTTATTTTGCCAAAAGGAAATTTAATTGGTAAATTTAAATATATCGCTACTGTTAGATGAACTTTTACGATACCAAACACATTTTCGATGGGCATTTACAACTATATTCTGTATATCCTATGCATATAATTTAATACGAAAATAAAAAACTGAAGACATAATAATCACATTAGAGTTTACTTGAGTGATTTACCTAATAGAACAATGGTATGAGTGAAATATTAACATATAATTAAGCATATTTCAAACACGAGACTTCAGTTTGTTTATCTCATGTCATCACCCGGGAAGTCAACAGAAGGTCATCATGCCAAATCCTGATAGAATAGTTTAGCGAAGTTCATTAACAAAAAAAAAATTTTTTTGATGCCACCTGCAAAATTTTTCGGCCAGCATAAACCTTTTTTCAGTATATCTGTAATAAGAATGATTACGGTAAAGGTAGTCGTTTGTAAATCCCAGATATTTTTATTTTCATCTCATCTCTATATGTTTGCCACTGTCAAACACAAACAACGCCATGACACTTAAAACATCTATTATGCCGGTTCTTTATTTCAAAAGTAATATCCGAGGCAGCAGTAAAATACATTTGTTAATGCTAATCTTTAGCTATAAGGTATTTAAAAAGTGCTCAATTTACCATAGCCTAAACATACACAATACCAATGAATAGCCGTGACCTTGCGCTGCGTGTCGATTAACTGAAGAGGTAACATTCAAAACCGAATATGTCCACTAACAGGGAAGCGAAACAATGAAGTTTTGGATAAATAACAAAAATAAATGTGGCAGATGCTTTATTTGGTCATTTTAACTGTCAAGTAGTGGTAATAAATATGATTAATATTTGTGTTTCGTTCATTCTTAAGAATGTTCAAGTAGGGAAATATCATAATTTTATATTTGTATAAAATAAGGTAAGTTTTGAAGACATTACTTGAGGGAACATTTTCCTTCTACAGAAAAAAAATAGCTCAGCCAGTTTTCCCATAGTAGCATTTCAAAGTAACAATGTGCATGTTTTTACTTCATAGAAAACTTGGAAACTAGTAAACACAATGAAATGAAAAAAAAAAAAATAACATGAAAACATGTCACGGTCTATGCTTTGAAGCATATAAAAGCCCAATACAAATAATTTTTGTATTTAAAAAAAATTGTTAAAAATAAGACGATATTAGCAAATTTTAGAATTAATTTTTTAATACAAAAATATTTTGTCATGGGTTTTTCGATACCTCAAGCGTTAGCTCAGGACAAGTAGTTACTATATGAATTATTTCATTTAATTATGGTTATTGGATTAAAGTTTCGTATGCAGTAAAAATATGCGAATATTAACTTTGAAGCACCGTTACGGGAAAACTTACTGAGCTAATTTTTTTTGTAAGAGGGATGTGTACGCCCAAGCAACGTCTGTGAAACTAACACTATTTCATACAAATATAAAATTTAAATTTTTTTCCCACTTGAACACCCTCAAAGGAATATGGTTTTATGCAATTTTTTATTTATTTTATATGCATGTCTCGCGTTTAAGTGTAGTAAACCGGTAAGAGGCGGCATTTCGTAACTCTAACGCTGTGATTGTACGGTTAGAGTAGGGTGGATATATGTGGTTTCGAATGGAAGTACTAAACTAAACATGATTTCAAAAGCGACATGTCATTTTTAATAATTAAATCCGACTGGATATTAGTGTGTAACTCACCAACCATACATAGGAAATATATTAAACTTATCTTAGGGTTGTTAAAGACATGCCTGTTCTTTATTTTAAATTTGCTCCTCTATAATCTTAGGGGCACATATACCCATTCACAACAATGGCTTGACGGAATAGAGTTCGTTCCTAACAATTAGTAAAGTGTTTCGTTTATACGTCATTCTCAACTATGCTGTGACGTTTATCATTAGAGACCTTTAAGCTTCGCGAAATGACTGCTGAACAAATTTGTTGATTCAATGCTTTATTCGCACATCTGCAGCTGTACTTGGTGGTTATTAGAGGCATGAGTTTAGGTAGAGGCGTCACTTACTTGACTGCGACGATAAGAACATCATTACTGCAACAACACGTCTGAGGTTTGTGGGTAGATTCCCAAGAAGCTGGGAGTTATAAACAACCAATCACTGACCTTGAAGCAGAACTGCAGGTGTGCACGTGAGATATTGATGCATATTGGTGCAAAATCTGTTCGCGGTAATCAGGTCTCCCTAATCATTTATTCGCAAAATAAACTATTGATCTTACCTCATAAATGCTTCTTCAGTATCAGACGAAGAAAAATAAACATACAGTTATAATTATTTTACTTCGAAATCGATTATTGTCAGGAGAGTAAATTTGGTATTCCAATAGCTCTATTATGGGCTTGGTATTGAACGAATTGCTACGAATATTGTGAAACGAACAATTTATGTAAGGAAATAAATCCACCTATGTATAGCGGACATTGTAGTGAACAAGATCAGACAATATAAAAATAATGCTGTGTGAGCCTGAATAAACAGTCGATATTATATTTTGCATTTTTTACCTCGGAAATATATTGCAGATTGTTATGACGACAATATCTACAAGGCGATAACGAATCTCTGCTGTTTTAACTGTTTTAGAGGGATTGAAAATGGTAGACAAATTTCTAAATCTGGAAAAAAAAAAACATTTTAATTGACGAAGCAAGTATTAATCTATGTAATATTGCAAATATGTAATCTATATATAGCTATTTAGCACCTGCATTCGTTAGGGCTTGGCTTTTTATTCACAGCTGTGAATAAAAATGTCACCCCACATTTGGTTTCAGTGGTTTTTACAAATTTCTTTCAAGCGAATGTCATTATTAGTTACGGCAGATTCCTTCCTCATTCCATGTTTTTCTCAGCTATTACTTCCTTACATTAAATTAATCGCTGTCAACGAGACGTTAAGCCCCACGTATAAATGTTAACACCATTGAAAACGTACTGTAATCGTAATTATTAATACATATTTTGTAGGCTTATATACAGTTGGGATAAAAGAAACGGATAAAAATGCATTGAAATAAATGAATTCTTAAGATGACTTCTTAAAATTTATTTCAGTGAAATGCAAACTGGAACGTTTAAGTATATTCATTCTTTTTCCTGGTTTCGTACACAATGTCACATATGCAAATGAACTACTTTCACAAAAATACAATCAACTGGTTCTAAAACATCTATGTTCGTATTTATAAGAGACCAATCTTTCTCGTACAGACATTGACCAACAACGCTTGTTGTCGCACAGCTTCAAGTGACACTCGCAGATGACTGTTCGTTGACTGGTGGCAGCCCGTGACGTCACGAGCGCTATAATAAATTATTGTACTGAGGGCGGCGTGCGGCCGGAAGGAACTGAGGCCCGGGAGCGAGGCTAGGACGGCGCTCACGTGTTGTCAGGGTCGTGTTGGCTCGCTGGCGCCTCGTGGTGAAGAACCACGGCACCATCACGTAGAGGACTGGCGTGCAACACCGCAGTGTGTGGTGTCTCCTCCTCCAGCTGCACGCTCGTCTCTGCTGCTGAGGGGATCGTCGTGAGGAACCTGACTGTGAGACGTGACGGCGACCCGGGTGGGTCTGACGCGTCGTCGAGCGCCGCCTGGCGCGTCAGTCGCGGCTTGACGCGAGCCCTTGGCGCCGGCGCCTCTGCTGGGGTCGCGCTCGACGCGCTGGACCGCGACATGCGCCACGTGCCCGTGCTCGCCGTCGTCGCCGAGCCCGAGGAGTCGTTGCGCGAGCTGGACAGGTTCGAGTCCTGCGACGTCTTGCGCGCGACGAGCCACGACGAGGCGCGTCTCTTGGGCTCGAGCAGTCGCAGTGGGATGCCGCAGCGGTGGTGGTGGCCCTGTCGCCAAGAGTCGGAGCGCGACGAGCTGAAGTTCTCGCTGGACGACACCGACGACGCCCTCTTGTGCTGCTTCTGCTGGATCTCTGCGATCTGGTAGGCGTACTGGTCGGACCGGCCTCGGTGTCGCTGCTCTCGTGTCCTACCCCTGCATGGCAACAGTAGTCTGCGTGCCTTGGCGACCAACCAGCGACGTGGATCCATCCTAGCCCTCATCCCCTCTGTGCCTCCTCCATCCGAGGGCAGCAGCTTGGCACCACACGCACATTGTTGTGCCTGGTTCTCCCGGGACGACCTGTCCACCAGGCTGTTGGTGTTGGCTGGGGTCTGGCGGTTACTGAAGTTGGAGCTGTGTCGACAACGGCCTATTCCGCGAGTCACCCTGGACTCCTCGATGGCCTTGCAGATGAGCACGCAGTCCTTCTTGAACTGCTTCGTGAGGATGGCGTAGAGGAAGGGGTTGCAGCACGAGTTGAGTGGCAGCACGAACACTGTGAACACCTTGGCCTGCTCCAGAGACACCAGTTGCAGCCCGAAGGCGGCCGTCAGCGAGAAGAAGGCGATGGGCGACCAGCAGATGAAGTCGGTGAAGACGAGCAGTGCCATCCTCTTGGCGATGCGCGAGTCGTTGGAGTTCCAGGCCTGTGAGCCGCGGATGGCGCAGTACATCTTGAGGTAGCAGCCCATGAGGATGAGGAAAGCGACGCCGTTGACGAACATGAGGAAGACGACGTAGGTGAGACTGGCGGGGCCAGTCGTCGTCTCGAAGGGCAGACAGACAGCGAACTTGCGGTACTCGCTGATGCCGAAGAGCGGGAGGATGGCCATGACGATGGAGAAGCCCCAGCCGCAGGCCATGATGTAGCCGGCATGTTTGAGCGACAATCGCTTGTTGAGGTGCATGGCGTGCGTGATGGCGTAGTTTCGCTCGAGTGTGATGACAGCCAGCGTGTAGACGGACAGTTCGGAGCTGAGCACGCCCAGGAAGCCGGCCAGCTGACAACCCGCAGACATCTGCCATGGGATAGCATACATGCGGAACTCGCCGAGCGTCGAGGCATCGACCACAGCTAGGAAGCCTGCACACAACGACACACACATCTCCTTCAGCCTGTTACCAACCACCACTGCAAGCCACACTAGGTACCTCCCTGCATAACGGGTTTACTCTACGCAACCAGCAAAAGTTGGGTAAAACCTGTCCTTATCACACGATTAGGTTTACTTGGTCACCATATGTTAGCTAGTTTATTTTATCGAATATCTGCTTGCAATTCAGGGTTGTAGCTAAAATATTTAATATCCTTCTAACAATTAATTTATTATGTACAACGAAAACAGCAAACTTCCCAATATGTGTCGTGTTATGTCCCAAGGAAATCTGCAGAGTAAAACTAAAATGGTTCGGTACATATTAAGTAGTGCAACGTATGTATAATACATCTAGTTGAATAATACTATTAGAAAAAATATGTATTTTCTAGGCTCCAGCACATCAGCATTAGTTTGTTATAAACCATTACAATTTACTTTACACTAGGGGTTAATTTTTTTGATTCACGTACCATCACTCAAATCACTATTTAAACGAATCGACCTCCTGGCAAGAATCTTAATTGTTAGTGATACCATTGGAAGATGAAGAAGAGTTATTACAATGTTCCCCTGCCTCTACTAAATCTTGTGAAAACAATTATAAATAGCCAATTGTAATGATCGCAGCTTGAATGTATGACATTAAATTGAGGTGTTTTTTTATACACTTCAAATCACAAAAGTCATTCTCTAAGGTATGTATCGTGAACATTATCACTTTGAAGCCTTACACACAGTAGTCACAATGTATATACGTCCCAAAATCTTCTTACAATCTCAGTTTATTGCAACCATGCATCCAAACGCCTACGGACAGTTCGTCGAACGTTAGCTCGGTCAACGAAAATACGAATTTTGGACTGTGCTACACACAATGGAAGAAAGCTGAGTTTTGTAAAGTCAGTTAAAAAATTGCTTAATCTGAATTAAAAATTGGAAAATTCAGGTATGATTTTGATGTGTATGTTTAACTCAAATCAAGCATGAATTTTGCTTGTAATTAGTGTCCTAATATTAATGTAATTAAATGAACTTCGTGTACCATACTGGATGCAAGAATAATGCATGTCTTATTACCAGGAAGTGTATAACAAGCTGGGTGGACAGAAGAAGAGATCAAGAGAAGTCGTATGAGAGGAGCTCGGGGAAAAATTAAAAATTCGATGTGGAAGGGTAGGGGGGAGTTTGCAGAAGAGGAGAGTAGTTGAAGGGAAGATAAGGAGGATCATATGCCCAGGCAGACGACAAAAATCGACGGAAGTGAGGTGGCAGATAAGGTAAAGACCCAAGTGATGGAGAGGTAGAAGGGATGAAACTTGAAGCAGAATGTACCCAGGTAAGCAACACAAAGTCGGTGGTGGTGAGGTTGCAGAGGCAATGTCGGATATAAGAAACGTAGGTACTCATGAAGAAGTCAGCAACAGCGAGACTGCAGACAGGGAAGAGTATCTGAGGTGAGGAGAGATGGTCTGGAAGAATCCTGGAGGAACACGTACCTAGGTAGACGCCCATGAAGAAGTCTGCGGCGGCGAGGTTGCAGACGAGGAAGCGTGGCACGTCCATCTTGCTGCGTGAGAAGATGAGCACGAAGACGACGGTGCCGTTACCCAACATTGCCAAGAGGAAGACGATCCACACTCCGCAGCGCAGAGTCCACCAGTCGAACAAGTCCTGGCACGGCAGGAACGGTCCTGCAATCACCACCATCGCCCTCAGGCATCTACCTCACTTACCCGAGAGTACAAGGTAGTATAACTATGGTTTACTCGGCAGAAAACCACTATTTTTAATATGTGCACACCGAATATTGTTCCATTTATGGAAATTTCCTGTATAATGTTACGTTGCATATGGTAGTATGGGGTGACTCGGGGCATGTGGATGACTAGGGTCGTTAAAAAAAAATACTTTCCTCATATATGACAGTAGTAAGAAGATAAAATTACAGGAGATATATTCCAAATTATGAAAGTCGACAGGAAATGAAATTAGTATTCACTCCCTGTTTACACTCATAGAATACAAACACTGTGCATATATGTCCCGAGTCACCCCACCTTACGGTAGTTGTCATGCAAAAATGCATACAAATAACGTTTGTTTTAATAATTTGCCCATGATGAATGCTAAAACAGATCAATGAGATAATTCATGCCGAAAAAGATGCTACGAGTTAGCTCTATAAAATAAAAACCATACAGTGACTTAGGAAACGATCTGGGCTTCTGAAATTCAATAAATCGCTAAAGTAAATATGTTTCTTCTTTATTCACTAGCATTTTCAGAAGGTATGTATATCATATCTATTTATGAGTTAGCTTATTCACGGAGTGTAAATAACACATTTGAAAACAACAGAAAACGTCCGAATTAGCAAATTCCGTTACGTTTTCCTGTTACAATACTTCTAACATTTTGCTCCTTGTAGTCGTTAATAGACTGTATTACAAAGTGTGCCTGTAAAAATAACAACTAGAATATTATTATTATTTTTATTACTATTATTATTAGTAGTAGTAATAGTAGTAGTACATGTCCCATTGTCCTACTTTGTTAAGTGGGCAGCGTTCCTGACTAGTGTGCCAAGGGTCCCGGATTCGATTCCTGGCTGAGATGGTACAATTTACAGTCACCTCCCAGGGCTAAGTACTGGATGTTGTGTTGTTACATCATGCACGTACAGTGGAAGACAATAGCGAACCACCGCAGTACAATCCTCGCCTAGTCGCTCTTCAGGTCTTCCTTCAACCTGAGGTTCCAACCAGCATCTGCCGAGTACTCAATGAAGACATGTCTAGTTGCATTTTTGACAGCAGATTCGTTAGACTGACGTGTGATGCGAACCTACTTGTTTGGTGATGCTCCACATGATACAATACACACGGATGCTTACAACAATTGGGCGTATTCAGTCATGTATTCAGGCATTATATGGACATTTTCGCACTTCTACATCACCACTGATTAAACTGGAATACTTTAACAGTATTATAGTGGATACATTTCGAACGACGTTCATATATATGTTACATGGAAACTACCGACTCATGGTCATGTGTTAATAGACCCAGTTTGTTTTGGAAGCGAGCTATCTCTGGTACAGGTACTTATTTCAATGTCCAGTAACAAGTGTAATTTAGAAACACCAGTTGCAGCTGGAGTATAGTTCACAGTGATTAGGTACGTCAAGAATATAGTATAGTCTGAAGATTATACAGCATTAACTACGAACCAGCGCCGCGACTATTGGGTTGCATCGAAAATAATTGTCCAGAAAGTTCAATGCCGTGGTTAAAAAGGTTTACTTATACTGCAACTAGGTAGATATACACCGTGAAAATAAAATATTAATCAAGGAACACAAATAGGCTTTGCCGTCATATTTCATAACATAAACTCGCACAATCCTGCACAGTTTTTGTCAAATGAGATCGGGTCGTAGACGAATTAATTTTCTCCAAGTTCTGAAGATAATGCAGCTATTACTTCAAACAAAGCTATAAAACGAATTTAGATCATTAAGGGTCGTAATTATATTTTATACGCACAAATGTTAAATGAATCGTAAAACCTAACATGCCATTTTGCTAGCACGATTATTAAAAATTTTGGTGAGTTTTCTCATTGGCAACTAATTTATTCTACATAATTTTCGCTAAGTGGTGTTTTCTATTGAACCACTTTCGATACCTCTTCAATATCTATAGTCAATAATAAGTTCAGGAAGACAGAATTTTTTCGTGTAAGTTTCCCAGATAGTATGGCAACTAATCTCAGGAAATGTGCAAAGTTTTGTCCCTGTTCTTGCAGTAGTCTGTATAGCGAACTGACCGCGGGAGGTGGACCTGTTTATAATATTTGGTAATGGCTGTAACCATAACGAGACATAAACAAATATACAAGAAACACAGTGGTTTGTTGAGTTGTGCACGAATAATGTCATCGTATGATATTTTGCCTTTTTTAACGTTTTCTTCCCCAATACAATGGTGCGTTTCTAGAGCGCCGGATCCAGGACAGCCTCTGTATAAAGGATATTCAGAAACTAATCAGGGACATGTCCATAGATGAATCCTCGTGGGAAATGTTGACAGTTACGTTTTGAAACTTATAGATTAGGTCAGTCAAATTGTAACGGAGATACGCCCTGGGAAGTCGAGTTTCAAACTTTTAATTTTTCAACATCGAAAACCGCATTGAAAAAACCAAATTTTTAAAACATTGTTTAGCATTATCGGGATCTAAAACATACAGCAAAAACAATGTTAAATCCAGCCTACCAACACACAAAAATAGGAGTGACAACATTCTTAATACATACAGGTCATGTGATACGATCATTTTATGTGGTCGTCATACCAGGTACGTCGTACTGCATATAATAAAATTATCCTGGCGTAATAAACCAGCAGCTACCTTCTCATATTAACACACACACCTATATGTTAGCAGTGACGTGATAAGCCTGACATGTGGCAACACCAGCCAACCACTACGTCATTGCACTTGTGTTTCATGCCACGTATACACATAGCTAAACATTCGCCGAATGTACCCGAAATATAAAAATTCAAAAAATTTCATGTTCGGCCGCCTTGTTCCAATATGTCGGCCGAAGTTGTTGCAGTCCGAATGATGGAGGCTTCAGTGAGCGGGAGAATAACATTTGGTGTCTGTGAAAATTCCGCTTATTAATAATTTTTCCCTATAAACTACATAATGTGACATAATTTGACTGGATTGTAACCGTTCGTCTCTGCGTTTGTCATTCTTGGAGAGAACCGAATCGGTGTTTTGTTCCCGCATCGAAGGACGCGCAGCCCTAACACGAATGTCACCGTCAACATATTCACCGAACATAGTTGTGTTGAAGGACGTATGTTAACTGTCCACTATCGTTCAATAGATTTTAGCGGAGATGTGGTAAATGCCTGTAATGGTGTTCAGAGTTTAAATATGGCGGCAATTATAAAAAAAACGCACTACTACTGTATGCTTTCAAAATATTTAACGAAGTTCGATTTTAACAGCACATTTATTACTCATCGTTTCTGCGTGCTGTATATTAAGTTTCACTACTTTTCGGTTTTGGTTGTGTGCTATATATATATATATATATATATATATATATATATATATAATACTACTACTACTAATAATAATTATATTAGTACTAATACTACTACTACTATAACTGCTACTAATAATACTAATTATACTAGTACTAATACTACTACTATTACTAATAATACTAATACTACTAATAATACTAATACTACTACTATAACTACTACTACTAATAATACGTATACTAATACTACTTCTGATAATAATAATACTAATACAACTACTACTAATAGTAATGCTAATACTACTATTAATATTAATACTACTAATACTAATAATACTACTACTAATAATACTAATATTAATAATACAACAACAAAAAATAATAATACTAATAATAATAGTACTAATACTACTACTACTATTACTACTACTAATAATAATAGTACTAATACTACTGCTACTTATAATAGTCTAATACTAATACTACTAATAATATTCTAATACTACTACTACTACTACTACTACTACTACTACTACTACTAATAATAATAATAATAATAATGATAATAATAATAATAATAATTTAATTTAATTTATTATGTTTAAAGTGCCATCCAACAGTCTTGCGACCAATAACAGGATGACACTAAACAAATAACTGATACAAATACAGAAAACAAATACAGAAACACGGGATAAACAATTAACAAAGGACATACAAATTAATAAAAACATACAAAACAAAGGACTAGACACGTACAACACACACTGACAGGACTACATGCAGTAAAACATTTAAAAAGAAGACAGACAGAACTGAGACACACTTAATCAACCTTATTTAAAGTCCCAGAATACAATTTTTCTACCCTTAAAAGGATCAAAATAAATATAATTAAAATGAAACATATATCTGTTAATTAAGTTTTTTTTAGATAATGAGTAAAAAAGATTAAAGTTTCTACTAATATGGTTAGGCACCTTTACACCTGTATTGTTTATAATAGTTTGACAATCAAAATAATAGAGAAAGAAGTTAGTAAAAATAGAGCACCATTAACTATCCTACGAGCATGTAAAGTGGTTGTCTTAAAGCAGGAGGAATATCCACATAACTGAAAGGCATTAACGGTTGAGAGAATCTCATGTAAATAGTTTTAAATAATTTGTATTGTACTGACTCAATACGATTCGAGTCCGTGATGGTAATACTATTCCAAATAACAGAGCAGTATTCTAGTTTGGACCTAATCAAAGCATAGTAAAGGCTAATTAAGGAATCCGGAGAAGAAGCATTATAGGTCAGGAATTTTATTAACCCTAGAGTACGATGAGCATTGGAGATTAAATTATCAACATGTGAATGAAAATAAAGTTTACTATCTAATAATATTCCAAGATCATGTACATTATCATTACGTTTAATTTTGCAATTATTTACCGAATAGTCAAACTTTATAGGGTTAGTTTTACGCGTAAATGTAATACAGATAGTTTTATCATAATTTAGATTCATACTATTATTCTTGCACCACTTACGGACTAACTCAATTAAATGCAATCAGTTATATTACTAATTTTAGTAAATATTTTCAGGTCATCAGCATATAATAGGCAATTAGCAAATTTTAATTGTTGTACAATATCATTAATAAACAAATTAAATAAAAGAGGTGACAAAGTGCCACCTTGAGGGACACCAGAGGATGCAAGAAAGGAAGTGGAAAAGACATTCTTAACTTTGACAGTAACGGTTCTGTTCATCAGATAGCTCTGAATCCCTTTAATATAGGCACAATCGAAACCTAAGTTCTTAAGTTTACGTAGAATGATGGAATGTTGACAAGTATCAAATGCTTTTTTTAGATCAAAATATATAACATCATATTGACCTCTCGATATTACAGCACTATAAATTTAATTAATGTATTCAAATACATTAGTTGTGGTATTTCTTTTATACTGAAAATCATGTTGACAATTGGATATTATATTCTTATAATGAAAATTAATATGTCTGTGTATTATTTTTTCCATTAGTTTAGAAAATGAACAAAGAAGCAAAATAGGCCTGCAGTTATTAAGATTATGTTTATCTCCTTTTTAAAAACAGGAATTACGTTAGCCTGTTTCCACATGTTAGGAAAAATATCACAAGACAAACTAGTAATAATGACCTTAGTTAATATGGGGGCAAAGATTTCAGCACAGGCTTTAATTATAAAATTTGGGATACCATCAGGTCCTGAACATTTACTAGATTTAAGATTTTTGATAGACCAAAGTACTAAACTATTGTTTACTGTAGGGATAGGTAAGTGGGTATTAGAATCAGAGGTGAAATGTATATTGGAAGTTTGAGAAAGTTTTTCATATATCTCATCAAAATGTTGACCAAACATGTTAGCTACTTCACTTGAATTTTGTATTAAATTATCGTTATTGAGAATGGTTAAATTAGGGTGGTGACCATCTTTAATCAATTTTACATACTTCCAAAATTGTTTGGGATTACGTTTAATATTGTTATTTATTTCAAGAAGCCAAATTCTTTTATCAACTCTAATTTTGTTCTTCACCGATTTGCGCTGCGCAGAGAAATTTGAAAAATTTTGTTCATTCTTTTGATTTTTATACTTTCTGTGAAGATTATCTTTTTTCTTAATAAGCTTAATAAGAGTAGAGGAAAACCAAACAGGGTATTTTCTATTAGATATCAAGGTTAATGGTACGTAAGTATCAATAATTTTTAAAGTGTTATTAGCCAAATATTCAACCATAAGGTTAACATTTTTCATATTAAAGATAGGACTCCAATGAAATATTTTTAGAGCGTAATACAATGAGAGATAGTCACCGTTGCGGTAATCTCGAGACAAAAAGTAAGTATTATTATATGTCAGTTGTGAAACTTCAAGCTGATAGGAGCATAAAATTGCAGGATGATATTCATCTTCACTAACCAAAGGATCAGGAGACCGGGAAACTTCAGTAATGTAACTATTAGAGAAGACTAGATCTAAGAGAGACTTATCAGGTTTAGTAAAGTTAAATTGTGTAAGATTAAGTGAGTTAATATTTTCTAACAGCAGTAGTCCTTTTTGTTTATTGTAATAATGTTCAATGTTTTGGGCGTGATGATTTTTCCAGTCAATCCCTGGTATATTGAAATCACCAACAACAATAACATGATGAGGATAAAATACTACTACTACTACTACTACTACTACTACTACTACAACTACTACTACTACAACTACTACTACTACTACTACTACTACTACTACTACTACTACTACTACTACTACTACTACT
>PNEQ01047331.1:0-19240 GCA_003012365.1 Medauroidea extradentata
TGTTACTGGATCAGTGCATTCCAGGATGAGTCATGGCCTGTAATCGGTTGCTTCTATGTTACTGGCTCAGTGCATTCCAGGATGATTCATGGTCTGTAATCGGTTGCTTATATGTTACTGGATCAGTGCATTCCAGGACGAGTCATGGCCTGTAATCGGTTGCTTATATGTTATTGGCTCAGTGCATTCCAGGATGATTCATGGTCTGTAATCGGTTGCTTATATGTTACTGGATCAGTGCATTCCAGGATGAGTCATGGCCTGTAATCGGTTGCTTATATGTTACTGGCTCAGTGCATTCCAGGATGATTCATGGTCTGTAATCGGTTGCTTATATGTTACTTGATCTGTGCATTTCAGGATGAGTCTAATAAGTCACGGACCAATCACGACAGTATTACGAAATTACACTTGTTTGTATTCTAGCTTGTGCCGTAAAGAAAATGAAATTTTCAGGTCCCTAGATATGTGGAATTTTTAAAATACAGGTTTTTATTAGCACATGCCTAAAATTTATTTTGAAAATAAACAATAATTTTAAACAATTTTATAGGGCAACGATTTACAATAGAAGAAGAGGGAACGCCTTTCATCGGCTCACACCCCAGCACGCTTGCCCGCGACTCTCGCGGCGCGCAGGGCAGGGCCGGCGGACGTGTGGTTGCGCCAGGACGCCGGGAGAGAGGAAGGAGAGGAAGGGGGCAGGGGACGACGCTGTTGCAAGGCAGTCGCATGCTGGCATATTGCATGATCTCGCGGCGGGGTGGGCCTTGACCTAAACCCGGGTGGGTGTCGCGCGCCAGGCGACGCGTGTGCCCCTCCGCGGCCTCGCGGGACCTTCCTCCCCTCCCTACTTCCCCTCCCACGACTCTTCCCCTACTCCAGCGACACGTCGTGGCCTCGACTTTCGCCAGAGGGGCAACACCTGCTCGCGGGCGAGACCGGGTCACAGCCGGTACCAGCCATTGTTTACCAGTCGACATTAGGTTATAAAGTACGGACAAGAAAATTTCGCGAATTCAATGACCTGCATGTAAGAATCAACTATCGTATACACACTCGAGCCCCGATCATTTGTCCACTAGCTTCTACTCAGTGGCGCAGCAGGCAACGATCGAATATACGGGACTTGAGTATATATAGTACAATGGATTCTAGCCTGCAGGTAATTGAATTCGCGAAATTTTCCTGTCCCTGGTCATAAGTAGGGCTAGGAAAAATTCGAGAGTTCAATGACCTGCAGGTTAGAATCCAAAGTCCTATGCATACTCAAGCCCCGTCTATTGGTTCATTGTCTGCTGTCTGAATGAATAGCAGGTAATGGACAAATGGTAGGGCTTCGGTATACACAGGATAATGAATTCTAGCATGTTGGTCGTTGAACTCGCGAAATATTCCTTGCCCTAGTAATAAGTCACATGGGTAACATGGGTAGGACCATAGCCATCTTTAGTAGAAGGCCGCGGCCTTAGATCTGACAACCCTGCTAGGAAGGGTCATTTTAACACTTCTTTTGTCTCGCGAACTACAGTGGCTTCCCCTGATTCGCCGGTATGTAGGGCACAATAACGAATCAGGTACAGCCACGGTCGTAGAACAGGACTGGACACTCGCCTATCTACCAATGTATTTTGCTTGACCCCCTTGTTGTTTGGCTGTAGTCCGTCAAGTTACCGAGAATGTCGTACTTTTTGGCGCTGTTTTCCGGGCGGTCGGACTCAAACTCCGTCCACTTTTTTCCGTTGTTAAATTTATAAAGTAAATAAAGATTGCTAGAGCCTTTTCTTAAATTTGTGAGCGAAGAAAGCATTTCATAAATATTGATAAAAAATAAGTTTTGATAAATTGTTTATTTTAGCGGAAAGGAAGTGGGCGGGGTTTAGTCCGACCGCCGTAACATCAGCGCCAATAAAATACAATATTCTCGGTAACTTGGGGAACTACAGCCAAACAACAAGGGAGTCAAGTTTCCAGGCGAGTGTCCAGACCTGTTCTTCTACGACCGTGGGTACAGCCATTGTCTTTGGAGAGCTAAAAGAAGTGTTAAAATGGCCCTTGTGTGCAGGGTTGCCAGATCTATGGCCGCGGCCTCCCATAAAGATAGCTACGGTAGGGCGCAATTTAAATCTTAGGCGTGCGAAAAGTAACACAAGTAAACTTTCCAAGCGTCCAATAAGTCACAATTGCGGCTTTTCGATCTACTCTTAGGTTCCTACTTCCCCAATTTATTCGAATTTTACTTTTAAATCCTAAAAGGAAGCGGATTTAAAACCGAAACATGGATTTGTTGAAAATTGGTTTTCTATGTAGTCTACATAATTTAGGCTAGTAATCGACTTTTCTTGAAGTAGATAATTAACAAAAAGTATATAATTAGAGCCGCGATTTTGTCGCGAAAAGATTTTTGCAACATTTTGTTGCTACACTCGGCAGCTCTGCTTCACGGCTATTGGCAGCGTGTCTTTGTTCAGACACGTCTCTCATATGACTGCACCAATAACAATGAGGCTATTGTGACGCAATACGTCTGTGATTTGTCAGTAGAACCTCAAGACACGTGACAGTTAAAACGTCCAATCACTGACATTAAAACAGAGTTGCGGATGTCTACACAAGACATTGAAACCGAATGGTGCAAAAATCTTTTCGCCATAAAATCGTGGCTCTATATATAATTTTTTACACTCTAAATCCGAATCAATGATTTTAATCAGTGAAATGTTAGTCAATGAAATTCCAGTTAACATTGTGTTTCTAGAATTCTCTAAAAATCAGGTCAGTGAGAATAAGCGGAAATCACTTTTTTTCTGACCGATGAACGTGTAGAATTCTCTAAAAATCACGTCAGTGAGAATAAGCGGAAATCACTTTTTAAATCAGTAGTATTTAGTCACTGAAATAGTCAGCATGGTTTTACTAACTTCTGTTGTTCTATTTTCACCCAAATATCTGGATTTTCCCGAAGTGGTTTATTTCTCACCGATTCAATTTTGTAGTAACAAATTCATGCGATAAAATATAAAAATAACAGACTTAACCAAAACCACAGCGCATAGAAATGGAATCCACAGTGTTCAAAATATGGAAGAATGAAGCACGAAACTAATGTTATTTGTAATGACATAACGTGTTGAAATTGTGCTTCGGAGGTAACATTTAGTAGAATATTTAACAAATGTTTAACATATGTAGGTTTTCTTTATTCCCACTATTTAACAGTCGTTTCGACGTAACCTGGTGCTCGACAAAGCCTAGTTACGTAACTGCGCAAATCTATACCTCACTCCAGCTTGTAAGTTTACAACGGCCTAACAACTGCCGTCTCTCTCCACCTCCTTGCCCCACCCCACAGATCACAAACACGACACATGCACCGGAACATTTTTGTTTCGTAGCAGTGCAAAGATGTTAGAAGGGTCCAGATGGAGTATGTCGACGGGAATTGTAACCAAACAAACGCTTGACGTGGCTGGTATCAATATGGCCGACTAATTAAAAAAATTGAGGAAATATTAGTTAGGAGGTGTGTAAACAGGGCTAAAATATAGAGTTCTCTATCTAAAACATTAATTAAAGAGCATGATACATTAATTTACCATAAAAAATACCAGTCTGATGTGTACTTTTAAGGTTAAAGCAGTATGGCGGCTGGCAAATTTGGTGGCTACCTCTCCCCCCTCTTGGCTTCACCCCCTCGCCCTCATTCTGACCTTATACTACCCCCGTGTAGCAGTGTCGCAGAATACAAAGGAATAGCTACAGAAGCGAAACTAGCGCACGTGAAGCGAACTCGAGACGCAAGAGCCAGCTAACGTGCTGCGGGAAGTCGTTCTGGCATTTTCGACTTTCCCATGAGCAAACTGGAAAATGGCTGAACCCAAGGTCGTTGATATCGGCTTCACTGAATGACTCCAAAAGCAGGTTTGCGATAGCAAGAATGTTTTGGAAGTCGTGTTCCTAAATAAGTATGTGTCCTTTTAGAAAAGGCGATGCGGACAGACACAGTGCTGCCTTTCGTAACTTTCAAGTACTGTGTATTTGTATGCCAAGTACGTGTGGTTACGACGCATTAGTAGGGACAGGAAAATTTCGCAAATGCAGTGACTTGCAAGTTAGAATCCATTGTACTATGCATACTCAAGCCCCGACCATTTGTCCATTAGCTGCTACTCACTGGAACAACAGACAATGAACGAATAGACGGGGCCTGAGAATGCATAGGACAATGGATTATGGCATGCAGTTCATTGACTTCGTGAAATTTTCCTGTCACTACACTAGCGGAGACCAGAATAATTCACGTGTTCACTGACCTGTAGGTTAGCCTCCAATAATATATGTGTGGTCGAGCAAATAACATCTCATCATTGGCTGCTTGCTGACACAGTGATGCAATGTGATTGAGCCTGCATTTTGTATACCTTTCTTATTGACTGTGAGCCCCTTCCAGGAGGTATTTAATAACTATAGACAATGGTTTATCGTGGGAAAACTGGACTATTTGCTGGGTTTCAACACACGTTCAGCTTTGGTTTTAGCTTGTACTGGAGTTGTTATCCTGTTTGAATGAGCCAATTAGAATCCCGTTATTATAATATTCGATGCCTGTTATTGGTCTGCAGACAGGTACGTTGTGTCATAAGTATGTCACCGAATCATATATGTTGCAAGAAACCAAAGTTAGAGACACTGGAAAATCGCGGGAATTGTTGACTGTTTGCTAGGCTCCAAAGTGATGTATATTAACACTGAATGTTTCGTATCAACATTGGTTATCGTTTATTTGTAGCATTTTTTCTCTCTACAACAGGCCCAGTTAGAACTGCACAGCTTGGACACACAGCGTGTGTGATTTGTCCCAAAACTGTTCACACATGTCACGGTTAATATAATACAGTTTATTGGAGACTATTTTAAAAAAATTTCGCGATTTTCCAGTGTCTCTAACCATAGTGTTTCCAAGGGCATGTTGGCACAAAACATTTTCGCGATATGACACCATCTCTACCAGTATGTCAACGGCCAAACGAAAGTAACCCGAAGTTACAGTTCTTTGAATTCTAACTTGTGCCTAAAACAAATCACGAATTATTCAGGTCCCTACATATTACTTGGTGCGCGAATTTCGCGTATTCATCTGGAAGCAGCCTAGATTTTTCCGTCCTATGCTGTTGGCACGCAATATAACCCTAAAAATTATTTCTTTATTTACTGCTAAATTGCAGTCGTCAAAAGCATGTCAAAACTGCAGTCATCCAACTATACATGTGACAATGAAGTAAGTACACATTCGTTGGGTTCAATATAACCTAGACTATATCAGCGAAATTCACGCACCTCTAGTTATATGTAATAATTGTTTCTACCATATTTTTTACAAAGTATTACTACAATTATCCGTCCCCTAAACTCTCAAGGGAAATCAGGTTATAGTTAGAGATGATGATTTATCGCGGGAAAACTTGACGGTTCGCTGAGTTTCAACGTACATTCAACTTACTCTTGTACGTGGAGCTGTTACCCTATTTGACTGAGCCAAAGAGAACCCCGTTGCTTGTTACTGGTCTGCATATAGCTACATTGTGTCATACATGTTGCAAGAAACTACAGCGTATTCAAGTGTATCTGGCACAAAAACCTATCCTCAAGATACCACCATTAGAGATGATGGTATATCGCAAAAATGTTTTGTGCCAGCATACCCTCGAAAACGCTGTAGTTAATTTTCACACATATGATTGGGTGATGTACGCCTTCTACATCGTAGCTGTCTGCAGACCAACAACAGGCATCAAATATTACAATAGTGGAATAATTATTGTCAGTCAAATAGGGCAACAGCACCACGTGCAAGAGAAATCCAGTAACCTTCTGGCAAGTTGTGACTATACATATAGGAACCTGAAAAATGCGCGTTTTCTGTTAGGCACAAGATAAAATTCCACCAACTGTACGTTCGTGTAACTTTCACAATTGGTCCTTGACTTATTTGACAGCTGGTGTAAGTCGCTGAGCCAATAATTAAATGTAACTAAATGCAGGCCCACCTCACTGTGTCAGCGAACAGCTAATGAACAGCTGCTGTTTGCTGGAGTGCACAGATATTCTTGGAGGCTAGCCTACAGGGCAGTGAATACGCGAATTTTTCCGGTCTCTACTGATCACGAACAAGAGCGGCAAGTGTGCCCATAAGGCATTGAAACAACGTGGTGCACAAATGTAGTCGCGAAAATCAGGAGTCCCTACTGTTCGGCACGAAGCTTGCACGCTAGTTCAGTTCTTGACGCGTAGCTGCGGTGCGGCATATTATACGTGTCAGTCGGCAATGTCGCCTCTGGCTGTTGCTGGCTTCTGCACTATGAAACTCACGACTTCAGTCAAGGGAAAGCTGTGCACGCAAACTAGAGGCGCTTGCGGCCAATGCCAGCTTTTTCCTTCATCGCGTCGAATCCAGGAGTTCCCCGGATGGCGTGTCAGATTTCCGCCTGAACTGTGTGCCACGATTAGTTTCCTTGGAAGATTCCGTGGACCATATCATAGCCACTGGCGTAGATACTTCTGTGTAAAGTTTAGCAGACAGATGACCGATTTCATGGAAGTTTTAGTAGTCAGTCGTGTGTAATATTAAATTGCCTGCTAATTTCGCGTTATTTTCTGACATCAGACTGGACTCCAAGTTATTACGTGCCTTGGGCGCCCATAAGGCGTGGGGCAGGGTGGGGGGGGGGGGGCTGAGCCCCCATAACAGATGTTCCATAATGTGTTAAGTTTTGTTTTCTTTAATCAAACGTATAGCAAACTATTTGCAGTTTGATAAGTTTCGTAATCAACGCGGTTTCATGTGTCGAAATATGCCAGTGGCTACAAATTTATACAAAGACTATATCCGTTCTTGTTGACATAAACATATATTATGATCTTGCCTTTTACAATCAATAAGATGGGCGCCCTTGCTATGCGCTCATGTGACGTCTGCTGTTGGCCGACTATTTGAGTGGTACGCCTGAAGAGTTCTTCAACCAATGATGTAGAGAAGATGGTTCGAGATGGTGGAAAATCGCGAGAATGTTCTCTGCCAGAGTATTCTGCAATTCAGTGTAGCGTCCTGCGTAATGTGTTATTGGCCGGCGGTTGTGGCACAAGTCTTTGTATACAGACGAGTCACAGACGTCAAGTACTAGCGCACCAGAGTTATCATTGGCCCTGTCAAATAGGGACTCGCCAGTAACTAAATAAAAGCGTCGGAAATTTATATATTACGTTGAAGCCTTACGAACTGTCAACATTTCCCGCGATAAATCACCTTCTCTAATGATGGTATATCGCGAAAACGTTTTGTGCCAACATATCATCGAAAACACTGCAGTTTCCTGCAACATATAGGTAGAGGTACGTCAATTTCGCGGATTCATCTGGCAGCAGCCTAGACTTGTCAGTCCTATACACCCACTGGCCACAATCGACTATCTATTGGCTTATAACCGTACAAGCAGGTAGCAAGCGATAGCACTTCGCATTATTTCCTTATTTACTACCGACTTGCAGTAGTCAAACGCGTTTCGTAACAGCCGCCAGCAAGTCACAGACGTGACAATGAAGTATACATAGTTGGCGTTTAACCTGACCTGGAATGTATCTGCGAAATTTACGTACCTCTACATATAGAATTGGGTGATATAAGTCTGACACAACGTATCTCTCTGCAGACCAATAGCAGGCATCAAATACTACAATAACAAGATTCTTAATGGCTCAGTCAAATAGGGCAACTGCTCCAAGTACAATCGAAAGCCAGTAATCGTTTGTTAAGAGTGAGTGATAGTCACAATCTTTAATTTTTGTATTTTGTGTCATAACTTTTCTTCTGGGTGAATTTTTGGAACTTTAAACCTAACTCCGGAATAGTATACATACTGACAGAATTTTAGATACCGCAAATATATTTTTATCATTACTATTGTTACAGAAAATAAAGATTTATGCTGTCTAAAATTATATCAAAACGTATATTGAAACCCATGAAACAGTCAAGTTTTCTCTCGATAAACCAACGATAGAAGGACAACTGAAACGAAGGCATATAAAATTATGAAGACTGGGAGTCAATTAAGTCATGGAGTGTTTTCGGGTTAGCAAAGGCCAGTGGATTCTACCCTTTCGCCAAATAAAAACGCGAAATTTGCACATCTCTAGCAATATTCCGTGGCAGTGAAAAAAGGTTTATGTATTCAATGATAGCACTATGGCCATTTTAACTTATTCTTAACATATTACGTATAATATGACTCATTTGATATTTTAAGTATAATGACCAGAGTAGATGGTATATCGCGAAAGTCTTTCGTACAAACATACCCTTGAAACCGTTGTAGTTTTTTTGCAACGTGGGTGACTGGGTTAAATACATCTGACGCACCGTAGATGTCTACAAACCAATAAAAGGTATCAAATTTTACAATAGTGGTATTCACATTGGTTCAGTCACATTGGATAACAGCTCCACATACAAACGAAAGCCAGTAACCTTTTCACAAGCTGAACGTACATTGAACTCCAACAAACAGTCAAATTTTACAGCAATCAACCATAATTAAAGATGATGATTTATCGTGGGAAAAATTGACTGTTTGATGGGTTTCAGCGTACGTTCAGCTTAACAAAAGCTCGCTGGGTTTTCCTTTGTATGTAGACATGTTTCCTTCTTTGACTGAGTCAATAAGAACCCCGCTATTGTCATATTTGATGCCTGTTATTGGTCTGCAGATAGCTACGGAGTGTCAGACTTGTATCGATCATACACGTTGCGAGAAACTACAGTGTTTTCAAGGCTACGTTGGCAAAACAAATTTTCGCGATATACCATCATTAGAGACACTGGAAAATCGCGGGAATAGTTGACTGTTTGCTAGGCTCAAACGTGATAACACTGAATATTTTGTATCGACAGTGGCTATCGTTTACTTGTATAGCATTGTTTCTCCCTACAACAGGCCCAGTTAGAACTGTACAGCTTGGACACACAGCGTGTGTGATTTGTCCCAAAACTGTTCACACGTGTCACGGTTAATATAATACAGTTTATTGGAGACTATTTTAAACATTTTCGCTATTTTCCAGTGTCTCTAACCATCATCTCTAATAATGATGAAATCCTTTACTTAAGTTAGGTAGGCACAGAAAGTGGATTAAAAACATGTCCTTCCGGCAATTTCACAAGCCAATGAGACAGAACGATTTCGTTGATGTTATATTTAAACTGTAATACTCTATGCCGTACCACAATAAAATTGTAAAATATATGGCAAACAACAGTTACAGCAAAAATCAAATAAATCCAACATGACGAATGTTTTCAGCTAAATGGTAGATTTGCACATCAAATTATGTTGGGCAGTGCTAGTGCTCAGACATTTTTAATAAAATCGCCTTCAGCCGAAAACTTATTTCTGCATTATTTCGACAGGAATTAAAAATAAATAAATAAAATAAAAATAAAAACAATAAAAACCGTAAAAGATGACGATTTCGAGAATTTGTTGATAGTAACAATAATTTATTTGTTCATAGTTATCAGGGTATTGAAAAACCCGCCAAAAATATCCTATACCAATGTCGGCCGCATCGAGATGAGAAAAAAGGCAGAAGGGAGGCATCTGTAGGTTCAAAAGATACTGAGTCACATATAACATAATATAACAAGTTAGTATCTATCCTGCATCCAGACAGAGCTCTATACGATGGGCAGCGCCCTTAACTAAGCAATACAAATAAACTTGTATGCTCCTATAATTAGTAGATTTTTAAGATTCTCTTTAGGTCACATAACCTACCATTACCGGTGTTCAAAATTAACTTTTTTTAATCTCAGAAACACGTTATCGATACTCGATTAAATCGTTTCAAACAAATTAAAACTATAGGAGCACACAGATTTACGAAAAAAAAATTGCATTTAATTAGATAGAACCACGATTTTATGGCGAAAATTTTTTCGCAACATTTGGTTTCAACGCGTCACGTGTAGGGCCATGAACTTTTCGTGAAAATAATTTTGCCACAGTTTGTTTCAGTGCCTTATGTGCACATCTGTAGTTCTGATTCATAGTCAGTGATTGGATGTTTTTACTCTCACGTATCTTGAGGTTCTACCAGCAAATAACATACGTGTGGTGTCGCAATAATCTTACTGTGCTTGGTAAATAACATACGTGTGGTGTTGCAAAACCTTACAGTGGTTGGCACAGTCAAATGGGAGACGTCAGTTCACACAGACACGCTGCCAATAAACATGAAACAGAGCTGCAGATGTGTACGCAAGTCAATGAAACAAACTGGGGCAAAATCCTTTTCGTGAAATGGCATGGCCCTAGTTATGTGCATATGCAGCTGCTCTGCTACATTGTCTGTGATTGGACGATTTTTTACCCTCACTTTCCTTGGCAAATTACAGACGTACGGAGTCACAATAATCTTATTCTGATTGGTGCAGTCAAATGAAATACATGTCTGAACAAAGACACGCTGCCAGTAATAATGAAGCATAGCTGCTGACGTGCACGAGAGACATTGAAACAAAGTGGGGCAAAAATCCTTTCGTGACAAAATCCTGGCCCTACTCATCGACAACGAGGCCATTAGAAACGGTGACACACCACTTGGTACAATGACAGGAGCAGGGAGAGGAGTCGGCCATGGCCCTTGTTAAGGAACCATCCCAGCATTCGCCTAGAACGATTTCAGGAAACCATGGATGGCCGGAGCCGGAGATTATTAAATTAAAGTTTTCGACATTTTCAAATGCGCAAATATAATAAAACTATCACACATACAAATAATATAACGTAAGATTTCTGTAGTAAAAAATTAATAAATTCAGCTGATAGGAAATATTTTTTGGAAAATATGTTTCTAAGCTTATTAAGTTTTCCTTGTTGTGTTTTGTTACGGTTTGTTTTAAAATAATATTCTGATGTACAACAAAACAGTTGTTGTTAAACCTTATGGCAACAGCTTATTTTCTCAATTTCAAGTCAAAAGTAGGTGACTTATCACAAAACTAATCCACACTATTACCGGTACCAGTTTTTTTTTTTTGTTTATGGTTTGGTTCATTAAAAAATTAGAGTTTGAAAATGTGACTACCCCAAAAATTAAATTGACCTTTATTTGTTGGAAACAACTCCTGTAGTTTATATAAAACAGAATAAAGTTTCACTGCAATTTTCACTTGTCTGTACACCATTTTGAAATCACAGTACGTATTGCAGCACTAAACTGTAATACAAACAAACTGCTCGGCACGTACGAATATTGAACCACGTAACCGATGCGAAAACTGATTGCGGATCTGTACAGAGGATGTATGTGGTAGGATGGCGATGGCTGCTCGTGTCTCCTAGCAACTCCCTCCTGCAAGCTATACACATATACACACGCAGAGTAACGGAACATTGCCCGGTATGCAGTGCAGGCATGAGTGGTCATCACTTGAATGTACATTCCCGGGGCAGAGAATGCCGACCATTACCAATATATCAGCACGCTGTTTCGCATCCGAGGCAAATGTACTGCCTTGAAAACGTCCCTCACTATACATTCATTTAAGGGGCTCACCAACACAGCTATTGAACTGCGTTGGGACGTGTTGGAAATTCATGTTTGTATTTCCAAGTTATTATACGTGTTCACGATGTTAACTGAACCTTTTTATGGAGTTGCTATACTTACAAGCTCAAGTACGGTAACTGCCTCATTCTTAATGCTATGAACTTTCATAAATTTCAAACAATTGCAAATAACTCAAATATTTATTAACCAAATGCTATGAAAATTTTTAGACTGTGTACAGTCATAGGACATACAATTTTAACTGAGCGTTTTTTAAAATAACGTACCGTTTGCTAGCAAAAAATTTATTTGCTTAACTTTGGCTCATTTTGACAACAAGATATGTGATATTTCAGGGGCCAAAATCTAAAAATCCGTTTGGTGTATTGCAATACAAAAATTCATATACAAATGGTAATATATAAGTGTTAAAACTGTAAGGATGAATTATTTTATATATGTATTAATTTGTGTTTAAAAATATTTTCGAAACCACTGCAAAAATAAAGAGCGAGGCCTTAAGGGTGTTCAAGGGCGATAAATTCATAATTTTATATTTGTATGAAATCATGTTAGTTTTGTAGACGATACTTTTGAGTATAGTTTACTCTTACGAAACAATTTTAGCTCGTATAGTTTTCTCATAATGGTGCGTCAAAGTCAAAATCGGCATGTTCTGCTGCCATGCAAATAGTAAAAACCAATTGACTTACGTAAGTGAAATAATTCACAGGGAAATAACATGCCACGGGCTACGTAATAAAACGTTTTTAAATATTCTCGTGAACTACTTTTGTATTTTCAAATATTGCTGAATTTTCAAACTGTTTCATGTAATTTTGCGATTTTTTAAGTAATACATAATATTACGTTATGCTATTTTTAATACTTTATTGCATAGCTCGTGGGATGTAATATCACAGTGAAATATTTTCTTCAAGTAGGTCAGTTGGTTTTCTCTACTTGCATGGCAGCAGAATATACAAATTTTGACTTTGTCGCCCTATTATGAGAAAACTATGCAAGCTAAAATTGTTTCGTAAGAGGAAACTGTACTCACAAGTATCGTCTATAAAACTAGCACCATTTCATAAAAAATATAAAATTATGATTATATCGCACTTGAACACCCTTAAGAGACAGTGGAAAATCGCAGGAATCTTTCGTGCCACCGTATTTTGCAAAACAGAGTGCCGGCTTGCGCGTTGTGCAATTGGCCAATTGATCCAGTCAGATGGGACACGCGTACAACGAAAGAAACACTTCAGATAAGTATATGTTATACAGTAAACCTACCCTTCGAACTTTAGTACCAGAAATATGTTAACATTTTTAATTGTGATCTTATATGTGATACATTGGGCAGTTATTGCTGAAACTACACATGTCTGCTCTCTGTTGGTAATATAGTAAACTAGGTGTACAGGGCCTTCCCAATATTGTGAAGCCCACAACGTTGTTTTTATCACGATATTAAGAGGCTTATGCACCTGTCGAATGAACGGTGTTGTAGTGTGCCGCGCCCTTTATTTTCTACGCGCAACCGCTAAACTTATTCACCATATGTTTAAGTACGGAAATAACACACTGTTAAAACTAGGCTTCTATGATTTTAAAAATTGCAACATGCTTATTAGAAACACGTTTTTGGCGTCCCTCAAAATGGCTGAAAATGGCTTTTCCGACAGCTGCAACTGAAAAAATTCCACATGGTTTCATAAAACACAACGTTGGAATCATGTGTTGGACTTTACTACAAACTTTTCACAAATGAAATTTTAGGGTCACCGCTTTTAAGTCTCATAGGAAAAATAGTAGTAGGAAAACACTGCACGTCAGTTTGGCTCGTCGTGAATAGAAGCGATGCTGTTACCGTCGAGTGTGGAAAGCTGAACCTTATCGCTTCATTGTTTCCGCGCATCAAACGCGGAAAATTACATCTGGTGTATAGCCCTCTTAAGTTACATCACAATACATGGTCAGTTTACCGTATTGAAGTCTAGTAAATAGTCAACTTTTCCCGCGATAAATCAATGTACCTACCCTTACTGTGAAGGGGTTACTCCTTACGAGGTTTTTTATTACAGTGATTGTTATAAGATAGTCTTCGGTGAGAAACCCTGCCAGCAGAGAACGTTTTAATATATTTTGTCCTACAGAACAACCAGAGAAAGCTATTGTCAAAGAGAGCTCCAGTTGCTATCAAAATAATCCTTTTTGACATGGTTGCAACATAGAGACGGCTATAGTTAAATACAAACGTCTTCGAAGTAACCTAGATTCGAAAACTTAGTTCGCTATAGGTAAGGTTGACTTAAAAAAGAAATTTAGGCCTACCACAAATGTATCAACCATATTGTATTTAACAACAACGGTAGGGAACGGGCGAAATTGTACTGGGAACTTTCATTTTTCACTGGCGTAGTGTTCAGAAACAACTGCAGGGAAAAAAAAATATCTGTTTCGTAATAGCAATCTTAGTATCTTGTAGATACATATATTTATTTAGTGTGTATGTCTTGCCGACAGTAATGTCATTACAGATGTTTACACACAACATTACAAAAGAACAGAAACTAGAAGAAGAATCGGCCACAATCTCGCAACATCGTTACCAAGACACCATGCTCATTAAAAACGTTGTTTCTAAGCCCTCCAGCATGGCTAAAAACTGCCTTTTCAGACTGTAATTATTTCAAAATGAACTAACCGGATGTATGTGAAACTCAGATTGCGACGTGCACTAAACTTTATTACAGAATTTCCACCAGTAAAATTATATGCTCACCGCTTAGTGTCCCATAGTAAAAACGGTTCGGCGGGAAGCTTTCACGGTAGTTCAGAGCTTAGCTCGTTGAGGCGATGCGGCATTTGATGAGTGCTTCAAGGTCGCCCTTATGTCTCCGTCATTTTTGTGCCTCTAATGCGCAGGTAGGCGGCGCCCTTAAGGGTGTTCAAGTGTGATAAAATCGTAATTTTATATTTTAATGAGATATTGTTAGTTTTATAGACGATACTTGTGAGTACATTTCACTCTTACGAAACAATTTTAGCTCTCATAGTTTTCTCATAACGGGGTGTCAAAGTCAAAATTTGCTTGTTACACTGCCATGCAAATAGTGAAAATCAACTGGCCTAGTTCAACAAAATAACTCACTGTGAACTTACATCCCATGAGCTATGCAATAAAACATTAAAAAGCCCACAAGGTAATATTTTGAATTTAAATAAAATCGCAAAATTACAGAAAAAAAGTTGCAAATTCAGCAATTTTTAAAAAATACAAAAACAGTTCACGGAATTTTTTCAAATGTTTTATTACGTAGCCCATAGTATGTTATTTCACTGTGAATTATTTCACATACTTCACAATCGAAAATTACAGAAAAAAAAGTTGCAAATTCAGAAATTTTTAAAAAATACAAAAACAGTTAACGGGATTTTTTTCAAATGTTTTATTACGTAGCCCATAGTATGTTATTTCACTGTGAATTATTTCACATACATCAGTCAATTGGTTTTCACTATTTGCATGGCAGCAGAACATACAAATTTAGACTTTGACGCACCGTTATGAGAAAACTACGCCAGCTAAAGTTTTTTCGTAAGAGGAAACTGCACTCACAAGTATCGTCTACAAAACTAACACTATTTCATATAAGTATAAAATTATGACTTTATCGCACTTGAACACCCTTAAGGTGACACCTTACCGATGCCAGCGCACATAGTGGATGAAAGTATCCCTTACTAAACTCGTCCATACGAAATTCAATTATCTTCTTAACCTTGAGCACAATTAACCTTACCGAAGCTCTGTCAGATTTAAATCTAAGGCAGTATCTTGAGAAAAAAGCGCACATACTACGTAGTATTGGTCTACGTGCGAATTTCTTAGTTGGAAGTTTGGACGCAATCACAAGCAGTTTTATCGCGACTGCTAACGTCACGTGCTCACGAGCTCTTGTGCCAACTGGACCATTTTACAGCTGAGGAGCTTAAGTGGATAAAACACTGCAGATAAGATAGTGCCGGTAACTTTCCAGCTATCGACAACTTTTGGACTGCCTGTCCTCTCGCCTTCGAAGCTTAGCGAACAAACTCCAGACTTGTGCAAGATATCAGCACGAAAGTTACAGAAAACTCTAATGAAACCCACAGCCATACTATTTTTTGAAAATGTGTTGCTTGACCTTTATTAACAACTCATAAAAATTTCCTTGACAAAATATTTTATAAATATAACGTCGCGCAGTTTAGTTTTTAAAAGAAATAAATTCACAAACGATTACCAGGTTACTTATTAAAGTACAAGATAACAAGAAAGAATTTTCTTTTCAAATGACTGCAAGTTTAACAACTTATTTTTTTGCACATTAAAACGAAATAAAATAAGGGGCCGCAGTTGCCACTATGGTTAGAGCACTGGACTTCCATAAGGCTATTCATGCTCGCATCTAGGCGGGGTTGATCTGGATTTTCTCCTATGTGAATCGTGCAAGATGATGCCGTTGGTCGGCGGGTTTTCTCGGGGTTCTCCTGGTCCCCCGTCCCTTTATTCCGGCGCCGACCCATACTCACCTCATGTCACTCCTTCCCGATAAATAAGATATAATCTAAACAATGATAACGAGTTTTACTTTTTCAATACTGGCCTTAAATGTATGAAAGAATGAAAACGTTTCCTGTAAAATTTAAAGTGACTCATATAATTTTACTATAACAGATAATGTGTCTGACCTGCAGTAATTTCAAGCTAAGCGAAGCTGGATTATTGCTACAATTGTTTTAGTTTTTCATTCCTCTCTGATTTGCTCTGTAAATGTAGCAAAAGTGCAGCATTTATCAGTAGCGAAATTTTGTAAATGTCCACTTCTGAAACAACAGTAGGGTAAGGTAAGTGGACTTGACGTCTAGTCGACAGCGAGGTTATTGAATACGGTGACACAACTTGGTGAAATGATAGGAACTGGGTGAGGAGTCGACCATGGCTTTTGGTAAGGAACCGTCCCAGCATTCGCCTGGAGCGATTTCAAGGAAACCATGGGAAACGGACATCAGAGCCTAACATCAAAACCGGGTCCTCTCGAATGCGAGTCCAGCATGTTACCGTTTCATTACCTCGCTAGGTAACAAGAGTAAACCTACAGTATATCAGAAACAGGCTGCACTAAAGTTGTGACACTATTGTATTGGTCGTTCGGGATAAAGTGAGCTTAGCCTTTGAAAAAATATCACTAGCCACTACTGCATATAATTTAACACTTACAATAGTTACCTGTTACGTCGTACGGTTGGCAGCGAATTGCCGAATGTAGTTCCATGTATTTTCTTATTTAAATGAAACAATACTGAACTAAAACCTATTGAATTCGACATATTTGTGTTTTATATAATATATGAACTTTATCAACCTGTATAGGTACCTTTCGACTGCACAATTTATCTTACACGCACAAACATTAAGTGACGTGTCCAAAGAGGTTAGAAATTTCCCGTCCTTAGCCGTTACGCGCGGAAAGATATGAATTGGCTGAAAATAGAAATTTAGCAGGGCTTTTTCGGGTGCTCACTTTATCCCGCACCGCCTATACTATGTAGGAAAATTGGTTGCCAGCCATACAAGCTTGAAGCCACGGGAATTAATTTTAAAACAAATTACTAATCAACGAATATCCTTTAAAGATAACGTGTATAGACAATACGATTCCTGAAGAAATGTTCTTACGAAATATTGCCCACAGAAATATAATTTTGCAAGTTTACGGAAGTCGCATAACGCTCACAAGATAATATGGATGGATTTCGAACACATTGCTTTGCAAACGAAGTGGACTATGTAAAGTTACATAGCGCACAGATGAGTACGTACGTAGGCTTTTCGCAAAACAATGCTTAGTTTGTTCGCAAAAAAATATTTTGATTGATTTTTACTTATTGTCATAAGCACATTTGTGCTACTTTGGGAGCAAAAATCTACGTAAATTTGTAAAGGTTTTTTATTGTTTTTTTCGGGGTTTCTGGGGGGGGGGGGACCTCAGGTTTCTACATTTTAAAACGAGATTTAAGTTTTTTTTTTAAACATAAACGGGGATCGATATCATACAATCGCTCTAATTTTGTTATGACTTGATTTTACTAAGTTCTTTGATTTTATTGTAAAATACAGCCCAGTGGGTAGCTACTTAGTTAATCAACGATATTGACTTTTGATTGATAAATTATCTGAAATATTTCTGTACATCTCTAAAAATTACGTATATAAACCAATTCGCAGCAAAGTTACATATCAATTTTACAATATCGGCCCTTGTCTGAATCGAAATAATAATAATAATAATAATAATAATAATAATAATAATAATAATTTTCTCGGAAGCCGAGGAAGTCGGGCCAATGCTTTTAACAGCAGTTCATCACTTATTTAATTTGCTGCAACTTCATCATCCGGAATTCGTGAAAACGATAGCCAGCTGTTTGCTCAAATACACAAAGCTGCCATCTTTTTGCAGATCAGTTCCATGCCGGCTGTCTGTCCTAACAAAGGGAGTTCGCTTGAACCCAAGCATGTGTTAGACATGTCGTTAGCAGCCTGTTCCGCCGTTTATCGCACCACTGGGTTATGGATGACGGCCATCTCGAGGGCATCAGATAAGGCAGCGACGTGTCATATAAAGAACGTTTTTTTTTTTGTGGAAAGACTACGCTTAGCCTGGCTCCGTCACGACGCAAAACATTTTACGTGAGGTTCCTTAAACGTAACATAACTACTGTTTGTACTTCTTGCTTCCGAATTAATTTGTTAGCCTTGGTTGGAACCAGATATCCACGGTATTATAAAATACGATTGGTACGACGTTTACTTCAATTTCGTAAAAGCACAGGCCTGCCAAAAATAAACGCATTTATTAAAAAATATTTAATCGAATGTATGTGTGCTGGATGCTAGAAAAAGGCGTGCTTTGTTAACGGCGATTCCCTGAATTCCTCTTTGCTCACCACATATAGGGATTTAATTTATACGTCAACGGTTAGGTCACATGGCCAGCATCCAACCTTACCTAACCCAACGTAACCTATCCCAACCTAAACATATTTTGCAATAATGAAGGATGCACTTTCTTGCATCAAGTTGCACTTTCTTGCACTAAGTTGCACTTTGTTGTACTAAGCTGTACTTTGTTGTACTAAGTTAATACAGGATACAATACATTTACTTATAAAAGTAAATGTCCCAAATTAACATAAGCTAGACTAACCCGACCTGACCTAAACCTAACCTATATCGAACTAACCTAACCCAACCTTACTTAACCTAACCCTTACATAACCTAACCCGACCTTACTTAATACAACCTAACCCAACCCACTCTACCACAACCTAAACATATTTTGCACTAATCTAGGTTGCACTTCATCGCACTAAGTTGCACTTTATCTCAATAAGTTGAACTTTATCGCACTAACTTGCACATACCGCACTAAATTGCACTTTATCGCACTGAATTACATTTTATTGCACCAAGTTGCACTTTCTTAAACTAAGTTGCATTTTCTTGCTCTAAGTTGCACTTTATTGCATAAAGTTGCACTTTATTGCATTAAGTTGCACTTTATTGCATTAAGTTGCACT
>PNEQ01047333.1:0-14813 GCA_003012365.1 Medauroidea extradentata
ACGGGCGTGAGGAACGCCATAAGATTCCTCTGCGCAACACCCAATCTGACGTCGAGTGGGGTGATCACGTAAGTAACGCCACGGCTGTCGGCCACGCGGCCCTGCGAGAGAAGAATCTATCGACTGAGTGCCCGTTCTCCAATAACGGGCTGGCGCACCGGGCAATTCGCTATCTAATCACCAAACCCCGCTCGCGTCATGTTATCTAGCAAAAAAAACTTCAACATTTGTTTATCTGGTTTTTACGTTGCGTGGAAGCCACAAGAATGTTAGGGATAGTGGTATGTCTTAAGGTGGCCTCCTGCTCAGACTGCCAGGCAGTGTGCAGAGCTTTGGCAGTTAACTATATTATTTGAAAACTGTTAATTGCACACGAGTGAAGTCTGCTTAGACATAGCGTTTAAAGAATGTTTCACGTGTATATACCCTTTCAAGTACACTGCTACTTGTTAAAAAAGCATATTTTCTAGCGGCCGTAAATGGGGTGATTTTGTGGTCTTTTTAAGGTATGTAGTGTGTAAATCTTGGCGCAGCTTATTTTAAAACGTATGTACGTATGGGATTATTAAATGCACCTTTGTCTTTAATTATACGTCACAGAATGATAGGGTAACCACTGAATGTCTAATAGCGTTGAGTTGTCAACAAAAAAAACTGCACATAATTTAAGTTAAGTGCACTTAGAGGCTCAGGTGAGGCATGACGAGCGTGCTCTGTCATTCTTACCTGTCCTATACTTATAGTCCTTGAATGCTCAGAATATGTTTATCCAGACAGCCACCTAATTGAACCTGCCGACTATGTTTCCTAACTCCCAGAGCCTGACACGTGGAGACACAACCATCGAGGGAGGGTGGCTCATCCTGCAGAGTACCAGATAACCTTCTTCGCAGTATAGTGCAGTGTTGAGCACGGTACGTTGTCTTGACATATTAGGTGGCAGTCTCAGGCAGACAGCGACACTGCTCCGGCCACCTGTAGTGTTATTTATGCGTGATCCTAACTCAACAGTGGACTGCAAGGAGATACACTGTTGCAGCCATAACAGTCATGCAACTCTGCTGAGCAAAGTATGTGAATGTCTTCTTCCAGACCAGAAGACTCGCCTGCAGCCTTAATTAAAACTACCAGTGGTGGTAACTCCTAGGGTAAGCTTTTAGTCAAGAAGAAATGGTACGTAACAAGATGCAAGTTTAATTTGCATGTTTTTCAGTGACATTTCATGTTATCCAAGCTACTATTTTTGTTTCTTTTGCTCGGTTGTGGCAACATCGACACTAGCGTCGTCTCCTGGTCGCCAGGTCCCCTTAGTTTCTTGCAGCCTTCGAAGTGGCGGGATGTGCGTGCTTGTGGAAGACATCTTCTTTAGTTCAACTGATCACGTAGTACTGTTGTTCATGGTAAGTTTTACCCAAAAAGTGTTTCATGTCTTTACGAGTGCAAGTTTTAAATTTTACGATTTGCTGCTACCATAATTTTATAAAGATGTAGAGTAACATGTGTGGGTAGCCTTCTAGACAGTACATTAATTCTTTAATATACTTGGTTCTTTAATTTTACAATAGGGGGACTCAAGTAACTTCCAATTCCACAGCTATGTTTTCAGTCAGTCAATCTGTAATTCAATTAAATGGTTGTGCAGTTTATGTGTCTTCATAAACATAAGTCATACATAAATAATTATAAAATACTGTAGTTTAGTACAGTTTAGGTATAGCAGTGCCTTTCCCACTAAACTACTGTAGGTTCATGATTGTCAGTTTCAGGATTTTCACTAATATCACTGTAATAAACACCTGAACTGTTTTGTATAATTGTCTTTAGGCTACTGTTTTGTTGTTTTCTCTTAAATATAATATTACCATACTGTTATGAAAAATTTTGCTACAGTTGTATAGTTACACAATTACCAGAGCAAAAAATTACTGGAATAAAGCAGTGTTGTTGTAAACAGGAAATGAACACACACTGCTCTATTGGTAAATGATGGGACCAACTTATACATGTACAAGAGTGTTACAACAGTATTCTACTGTACATTGTGCTAGTGTATACTGCAGTTTTCTTTACCTTGAGTTGATTTCAGAAAGATAATGAAACAATTGTTCGAGGTAGGACATGTAGTAGACATGGACTTTTGTTGAGCTGTCCACTTCTTGGTTCAGGAGCTGTGAGATCAAGCGTGTCCAGTTTACCTGAAATATAACATATTAAATACAGTGTATAGATTGTTCCATTTCATACATTATCTGAAAATTTAACTAGCATTAATTATGTACTGGTAAATATTTCCAATTAGTAAATAATATCACTAAAATAATATTTATTCTGTACTACCAACAAATGTTCATATATAATTATTATCAACACTTTCTCATGTATGGAACAAGGATGTGTCGCATAGTACTATGTACTCATACGTATGCATCTGGAGCGTGGGTAATGAGGAGAAGAGATATAAGCAAAATGCAGGCATGTGAAATTAAATTTTTTAGTAGTATAGTAGTAACCAAAATGAAGAGAACAAAAATTAGAAAATTAGTGATACAGAATGAAGTACCTTTGCAAGCAGTGACAGAGAGGGGAAGGTTGAGGTGGTACGGACATGTTATGAGAAGGAAGAGACCACTGGGTAGGCAGAAGGATAGATGAGTAAAGGGAGTGGAAGAGTGTGTGTAAAGAAGAGGGGAAGACTGGAACAGAGTGCAGGTGGAGAGGTGGTGTGAAGACAGAAGTAGGTACATGGAGAGACTGGAAGCTGTGACTGATGACGACGATGTAACATCTGTTGGTCTGCATAGAAAAAATTCAGTTTGTGTAAGTATGTTGTGTGCTTGTACCATGGTGTAATTGCTCTGCAGATCCGCCACAGTCATCACGTTATACTTCTTCGTTACCGAGATCCAGCGGAAATAGTCATCAAAGGGCAGGTACTGGAAATAAAATTAAAGTGCTTGTGTTACGTTGTTATGTATTTGTTATAGTAGTTATGTAAGTTAGAGCACATCACTATGTATTCTACTATAGCTACAGTATGCGCACTTAAAAATATTTTACAGTTTTCTCACTTGACGGGAACCAATACCTTTTCAACGACGTCAGCAATATTATCTTGGAGGTTCTGCAGTGTTTCAGCAATGGTGTCTGAAGAATTGCTCACATTTAACTTCTGTAGCGATTCCAAGAATAGGGTAAAGTTTTCTGTCGTTTTTTGTCCAGCCATCTGCTACAGATATAGGTCATTAGAGCATATTTTAGTTATCAGTTTTGTTAGTGCTGTGCAAAAAATAATCAAAACAAAGAGCAGTCATATGCTGCACAATTCTGTATAGATGTGTTGAAAAATAATGCTCCATTAATTTGTAAAAAATATTTTGTGCTTATCTTTGTAGCAAATTTGATACTACTTTGGGTGCAAAAATCTGAAAAACTATGAGGTTTATTGCTACAAAAAAATATTTGCGAAGAAACTTTGTAGGGATTCTTATTGCCTGTTTGAATCAAGTACTTGTACCTTCTTTGTGTTCCCACCAGCAAGATTTTTCGCACACGCATTCTTGTCGAGAGCTCTCCTCTTCTTGGGAAATAGTGGTGTTGTTACTGGCGGCACCAGCTTCAGCACAAACTTAGAGGTGTTGGTCTCGTCTTCATCCAGCAAGATGTCAAACAATGGTGTGCTGAAACAAGAGTGGCCTGTGAGGAACACACACAAACACTCTCCAGCTGACGAGTTGATAAAGAAGTTCTGAGTTCTGAGTTTCATGGTTTTGCTAAAAAAAACTGAACATACTGTTTCATAGTCTGTCTCTGTTACGAAGAGCATATTTTGACAATTCTTCTCCGAGAGATATTCTACTCTGTGCAGTTACAACAACATGCGTTTTCCTAAGAAAACATGTTTTGTTTTCTACAGTTGTTACAACCGCCTTACTAAGAAGACAGCTGACTACAGTGTTGAATCCAGCAACTGCTCGAGAGCATTCCTTGTCTCACTCATGAATGCTGAAGTAGCGTGTCATATTTGCTGTGTTTTATGCAAAGCTATTAAACTTATTTCTTCTCTAATTGTAAAAATGTGTTACATCTATTAGAAACAAGTTTATGGGGGCCCCTCAAAAATTGGCCGAGTATCTAGAAACATCTCAACCTGATTCGTCAAACAGAAGCAGAGAAGCGTTAATTTGGCTTTGTGCTGTACTTTCCACAAATAAGATTATAAGAGACATAAAAACACATAGCAAAATTATACTATAATGAAAATGCTGCGTGTCTATTTGTTGCTCTGTGCTTAAAGGCGGTATTAGTCTTGAAATCTGCACTAATCTCGCCTGTAACAGTTTTCTTTTTTTTTATTACCTCTGGTACATACAAAGTGTGACTTGACTTGTCTCAAGTAGAAGACAGTGCCTAGACAAATGGGTGGTTTATATAGTGTAGCTGCAAGTTAACAGTTTCTCTTGGCTTTTATGTCAACAGAGATCATTAAATACAGTAGTACTGAGTTACATTTGCTATTTCAGTGCTTACATAAAATATTCACCAATATGTAAGAAAAATTGTAAGAATATACAGTAAAAGTTTGCTGTGGTCAGTGTTTGATATATATTGTAGGTGATGTTGGAGTGTTTCACAGTTCTTTAACAACGAGGTCTTAAGAGCTGGTGAAGCTGGGGTGCCAGAGCCAGGACTTGAACCCACAACCTCTTGCGCCATACACCAGAACCTAACCAATAACGCTACAAGAGGTCGGCTCATTTGTAACTGAGACACACAATAGTAGCACGCAGTCTTAGTAGCTGATGACTGAGTTGGTCAGAAGATTTTGTAAGAGACAGTGAGAAATGAGCTAGGACATCGCAGAGAGGTTCTTCACCCCACGTAAGCATAATGTCCCAGCATGCACAGTAACCGGACACAGCAACTGATATTATTTGTTGAATATATAAACTTAATTTTATTCTGTTAATATTCTATGAGGTTTTTTGCTTTTTTCCCTGCTGGTATTGTGGAAATTCAAAAAATTATTAGATCAATCATCGGTTACAATTAGAAATATTATAGTGAGCAAAACAAGAAACATTATATTGTCGTCTGTTCCACTGCCTTCTTTTGAGACAACTCACACAGCTTATTTTTAAGAGTAATTTGTTTGGTAATGGAAGTTTTTTCAATTAATTTCATACTACTGTATGTAGGTAATGGAATTAACATATTGTCGACACAGAGGTAATTTGATATGGTACCACTGGCTGAGGCAGGAAATGGAGAAAGAATTGCCCATGACCATGGAATTTGCCTGGAACAGTCTTGGAAAATAATAATCAGTTTGTGAATACGGATCTGATGTGATTCCACTGTACCGCGTGTTGGTATACGTACATATTGTGGCTAGTTGACAGACTAATATGCAATAAGTACTCAGATCTGCAGGCTCCCTTCTGTGGGTTCAGCCTCCTAAATACAGGGTCTAGTAGAATTTAAAAAAATCTTTTGAACTCCTTATTGTAGTAGAGTTTGTGGTCAGTCTTGGTCACTTTTTAAAAAATAATTTTCTCTGATATTGGTAGAACTGACTATGACAAAATTTACAAAAATTACATTCAAACTGTAGTTTTCTTCTTACAGGTTTTCGACAATATTTTTTTTAAATTATCTGGTAAACATTTTTTATAATCTGTGTGCACATTAAGACTTCTTTAAATTTCTATAGCATTTCTTTATTCTTTAAATTAACAGTGTTCATAGTACATACATTAGTAGTGTCAGGTGAGAAAATGTTGGAACAATGTCCGCACTGGAGCGACTCACCTGTCGAGTGTGAAGAAGTCGGTTAGTAAGTCAGTGATGTCGACGGGTCTTGCGTCCCAGGAGTCCTTAGAGTAGAACAAGCCTATCTTCTGCAGCTCAGCGATGACTGAGGTTCAAACATACATGTCAGAACTAAAACATGATTTCAGGACAGCGACTGCATAATTATCTAAGACTATATTCAGTAAGCAAACACACAATGCACGATTAACCGAGTGTATTGTAGGCAGGCCATTAAATTGACGTGCCACAACAGACTGTCGTGTGGAACAGAGATTTAATATATGTTGTGTAGCAGATAGTTTGTTTCAGTATTAATATAGCTGTAGAGATATATTGTATTCGTTGTTAAGTAATGTTGTACATCATTTTACATGCACAATGTGATGATGCCGCATGGAGAAAACTCCGTCTTGCGCTGCACGCCCAGGTATTATTTTATGAATGTTACGTCAAGTGACCATATAGTTGTGTTTGGGCTGCTCGGGATTTTAACCTAAACCCATAATATGCCGTTTAGAACAGTAATAGTAAGATAAGGAAGATATATGTGGAGTGCAAAATGATTCTATGTACAGTGCTATGTTGCTAAATTATGCATACAAAATTTTATCGTACAGTATTTTTACACTAACGTTTTCGTCTCTAATTCAGCCCAGGATTTGTGCGGCGCTCTTATTATGCAGTTATTTCTGGACATCCTGTGTGTATACATACACACGCACGCACACACATGAGCACACATGCACGCACGTGCACACACACATGAGCACACATACACGCGCACACACACACACACAGGGAAAGAAGACTAGGGAACATAGAAAATAACTTGGTCGACTTTTTTAATATAGTGTTTATGGAATCTACTTTTAACATGGCTTGTGAAATTGCAGAAAGGAATATTTTCAAAATTCAATATCTGCAGTTGCACGCACCAAAACTAATGGAATGATTTCATCAATGTAATATATTCCTCCAAGTTCTACTGTATGTGCTACCAAGGCTAAATGTACAATACATTTATTCTGTTTATTTATTTTGTTGTTTGTATGGCCTCTAACAACACAAGGCCTTAGAGATACAAGGAATATAGGGAGAGGGAGTCGACCAGAACCTGTATTAAGGAATCTTTACATTTTGAAAAACCATGAAGAACTGAAATTAGGATGACCGAAGCCAGGGATTGAACACAGGTTCTCCTGAATGCGAGGCAAGTGTTCTACCACTGCTCGACCTTGCTCAGAAACAAAAGTTACAGCTAAATTTATGTAAATCGAACTAATGTTTCCTGCAGTAGTTTTCCTTTCTAAAGGTTGCTCGTGAATACTCTTATTTAAAACCATGTTTGTATGAACTACTTTACAGGCCAATCTAGTTCTCTGCTATCAACAGAATTATGGAGGGCCAACATTTTTGTAGGCTATTAGGTTGTTATAGAATACAGTACAAGCTCTCGCAAGGATGTTGAAAAATCTGTCAGTAGTTATAAAACGTTGAAGTGCTCATTTTCTGTGTGGTGTACTGTACATGTCTTAAAATACTGCACTTGCAATCACATTTGAGCAAGCCACTCAAAGTATTTATTGCCATATTCTGTGAATTTTAGGAGTGAATATTCACCTTCGTCGATTCTTTCCGCTTGGTTTTGGACCACTTTATAAGTGAAGCAGCTGTCGTAAAACATCTTCAGTTTCTCATATGAAGAGTTGCCTCTTCCACTAGTGGACAATACTTGGCCTTGAAATTAATAAAATTACATAATTATCAGATAAAAAATTAACTAGAATTTGAAATATCAAATACCTTTTTAAAGTTAATCTTGACAACACTGTAATTAGCATTGGCTATGAAGTCTGAATTACAAACGTAAGAATACTGTTCTTAAATTTATTTAGATAACAAAAACTGCATTTTGGTACAGTAGACAAGGATTCTGATAGTTTCAAAATATACAACTGCAAAGAAATGAATCAGTTTAAGATTTATAAAATTTCTTTGTAATTAAAAGGAACTGCAGCAGTTACACAGTTCAACAGTGCCTACAGTTCCTAGCTGTTGATGACGAACAGAAACAGATTACAGTAAACAGGGAGAACAGTATTGGTTAGGTGAATAAGATCAAAAGATTTAGAACAAAATTAGGACTGCAATATTTGCTTTATAAACTTTATTTTTCGTGATAGGCTAATTGATGCTGTTGCCAAGTAGTTTTATTGGAATGTAACTTTTAAAAAGAAAAGTTGTTGGCATGAAATTTGTTTCAAATTTTGATCCTATTCACCCCACTGTGATCCTATTAACCCCGTTTTATGGTATGCACTGTAAAATGAGGTGGATTGGGACAGCGTTTGAAACAAACTCTTAGTTTAAATCTTTACCTTAAAAAAAATTATATTTTAATGAAGGTATACTTTGTAAACAATATTAATTTGCCTATATAAGAACTGTTTAAAAAACAAATTTTATACTACAACCGATTATGAAACGGAGTATTCACCCTATTATACTGCACCAGACATGGGAATATCCACAAACGTATATGGCAACACTGCGAAGTGAAAGAGATACAGATGTTAACCTGTAAGTCTCCTGTTGACTTCACTCCCAGCATCCTGGTCCAGCATCTCTGGGTTGTCTTGCAGTCCTCCGCACGCGTATCGGTAGAAGTCGTCGCAAGGCTCTGCCACGTGGTCCATGAGACTAAGCATTGACCCGCTAAGGTTCAGGCAGTCTTCCGAGGGGCAGATGAGGTCTTTCAGTAGGGAGCTCGCATCAAACAAGTCTGTAGTCCCGGTAGTTACCAGACCATCTAGGTGTTGTCGGGTCCGGTGCAGCAGGGCTGGGCGGGGTGACAGCGGCGGCCTCTGGGTGTCGTTTGTTGTGAAGTAAGTCGGTTCAGTGCCAGTAAGTGAGTGAGGAGGAAGAAAGTAAGTTGTTGATGTCGTCCTAGCTGTAGGACTGGTATTTGAAGGAGATAGAGTTTGTCGTGGTGCTGAAGAGGTAGGGTATTGAACCATGCTTACGTTATATGAACGAAGTGATGAGCTAGAGAACTGCGAGATGGAGTGAGGACTAGTAAATGTAGTAAAAGATGTTGTGTCGGATGGCAACTGTATGTTTAGGTTTTTATTTATATTAATGAATGTGGCTTCAGTGGTTGTAGCTATGAATTGAAGCTCAGATATATTTGTTGATCCAGTATGTTCTGTTGTCAGAGAAAGTGAAGGATGGGAGTGATTTGAATATGATTGTAATGAAGTTAGTTTCACAGAGACGGGTGTGTTTTCTACTATGTTGTTGTATTCGTCATACGAACCCATGCTGTCCGCATAGTCAAAGTTACGGTCCGTAGACTCCTGTGAAAAGTAGATAACATATTACCTTGGTAAAGTGTTTGGTTGGTTACAGTTGTCCTTGCTCAACAGCTGTGCAGCTAGCAGGCTGCTGGGTGACGTGCTGTCCTCTACATGTATGGGAATAAAACCCAGCACTCTTTGTGGTGCGTAAACACATGAACAAGGACAACATTCATTGCAATTCTGTGGTGAAAGCTCATATATTTATTTAATTATATACTTATACAATACTGTTAAACACTGCCATCTTAACACCAACACACATTAATTTCTGAAAATGGAGAAGTCACAAATACAGACTTATTGTTGAGGGACACACTGTTGCCCGGACTGATGGCTTCATGGTGATGGGAGCAACCATAATGGTAATTAATGACTATTAGATCTTCCAGATATAAAGTAGGTTCAATGACCTGCGAATGGAGTCTTCAGTCCCTACGTACACACTATCCACAGATACTTGTTCATTGAGCTCCGGTGAGAGCCTGTTTTTTTTTCTTGTGACAAGGTATTGCGGGATCTGTGAGTGTTTTCATGCAGATTTGCTATTAGTTCATTGTTCTTGAGCATGATTATTAAGAACATACGCCCTCCCCCCTTCCCCACTCACCAATCAAGAAATTGACTCGCGCATGTAGGAAAAATGTGACTTCTCCTCATACGAACTCTCAAAATTTCTGGGTCTGTACTGATGACTAAGGGACAACAGTTCTTAGCAAAAAGCTTTCTCCTCAATCGAGATTGTAATAACATACATGACCATCTGCAACAATCGTTGGGTTATTAGTCACATTTATATACGTATTGTGTATGTATTTTTGACAGGTGATGTTTCTCATGTGACTTTGTTAATCAGAATACTGTTACTGGTGCCCTAAATATCTGTGATTCACAGGTAGAATCACAAAATACTTCCAAGTTGTCATCATTTAGTCACTGAAGTGGGTATAAGCCAAGTGTTTAAAATAAATCCAGTCAAGAAATTGTTTTGCAAACAAATATTAGGTGTCAGTAGATAGTATTTGTTGGTTCTAGGACAAAACCATTTTTTGCACTTTTGCACAGCGAGGTAATACCGAAAACATTTTTTAATAAAGAAAAAAGGTATTTTTTAAATGTATAAATTGGTTTTTTATTATTTTAATGATTACTGTATATAAGTTTCTATGTTTTAAAAACTAATTATTACGATAGTAAAAAAACTTTTTACTTTTATTTTTATAAATATTTATATCACATTTATTTTCATGATATAAAACATATTAAAAATTTAGATGGTTTTTGGGGAAGACAATGAATCAATGGTAACGTTAGATAGTAAAAAAAATTTTTTTTGAACAATAAAAAATACCAAGATTTTATAAAAAAAAAATATTAACAATATTAAAAATTAAATCAAATAAAATACTTTTTTTTTATCAAAAACTTATTTTTGGTATTCAGTAATACCTCAATTAAGAAAAAAATTGACTCAAAAAGGTTCGTGTCCTAGAAGTGGTGTCTGTACAGGTGTCACATCAGTAAGCTGTGTCCAGGACTGAAATTACATCACTTGGCGTTGTTAGCTTCTTGGCACAGTTTCTGTTGTCTGTGCTTCATCGTGGCCATCGTGGTCACCTGCAGGACATGTATGGAACCTGCTGAGTTTTAAGGTTTCAGGCAGCAATGAATCTTCAGCGTATGAAGTGACAGTAGCGACAACAATGGGTCGATCGACGATATTTATTAACATTTGAATGCATTGTGAAGAGATTTTGAGTGATACTTAATAGCGAGGTTTGCATCACTGGTGAAAGGTGATACGAGGTGAGGATGGAGCAATGTTCAAATGAGAAGGTGGGAAAGTGGCAGATCTCTTCATTCCGATCAACAGTGTTGCCGGGCACAATTCCCTCGTGCCAATAGCGCAGGTCGACCCCAGCAGGAATCCATTCCCAGGCGTTCGCAGTGGTGGGAGACATGTGTCATAGCTGTTCCACCAAGCACTGAGCTGTGAATGGAACACTGCTGCTCCTGAACAGCTGGCGGCAGTGGATACCTCACTATACGTGCTGCACGCCAAGTTAAACCTTTTATGAATGCACACTTGGACAAATGACACAGAAAATTGTACCATTACCATTATTACCGTGCCATTATTTAAAATGAAGTAGCGCCGTAGACATTTTTCTATAAACTAGCAGTTTAATAAAATACAGTATGCTATTATCAAATAGATGTATAAGTGTACTTTTATATGCATTGTCTCTGCATTTATAACATGTATATCATGTATAATTTGAAAATTTGACGTACTCCATATCTCTGCCATTATGACACATTGTAAGAGATCAATGGAGTGAAAATTGAAAAACAAATAAACTTTATGTTGTTTTATTTGTAATAATTGCACAATACTAAATGTAATATTGAAAGCTGCCTCACCGCTTGTCCGTCAAGGACCGAGCACACGAGCAGCTGGATGATGACAAGGAAGGTGTAGATGATGCGACAGTCTGCACACGCCATGGTGTCTGCCTGCAACAAATAACACCCGTCCCGTATACGCTTCCTTACTCAAATATTTATCAGTAGTAAGGTTAGTTATAAGCCAAACAATGACAAAAAGGGGGGGGGGAGGAGGAGAGAACATTTCATATTTCTAAGTTTAGAGGGTGCAGGAAGGGTTTATAGGAGTGTACAGAAACATTTTTTTTAACAAATTATTTTTAATAATACAAACACCTGATGTATAAAATGACAAAGTCCTATTTTAAAATTTAAAAACTATAACACATACCAATTTGCTCAACATTTTTGTAATGTTATACCAAATTTTCACTGAGGACCGAGACAAAGTTTCTTTTTCTTGGGAGGGGGGGGGGACCGCTTCATCCTTCCTCTTCACGGAGAAGTGTATGAGATAAGCATCACTCCCATCTACTGTGTTTTAGAGTTTAATTTCGGGCGGGAATAAACTTTAGACTCGAAGCAGAATGGAGCAATCTAAAAGTGAACATGGACTGAAATGTGTTTGCAATAAAATTTTCAGTCCAAATTTACTTCACTTCCCAAAGTCATTATATAGGAACGATGGAAGCCCAATACTGTGTTCGTTAACCCACTGTGATCGAGCTTTATCTGTGATTAATCAGAAAACCCATTTCACTCCCATTAAAAATGTTCAGGTGGGGAATAATTGTTATTTCATATTTGTATGAAAAAGTGTTAGTTGTACAGACGTTGCATGGAATTACATTTTGCTCTTATGAAAAAAAACAAATAGCTGGGCCAGTTTTCCCATAATGGTACTTCAAAGTCAAAATTTGCACATTTCTCGTTAAGCCACAAAGGCAATGAACATAATAAATTAAAAATATTCACACTGAAACTATTTGTAACTGGCTACAATTTGACATGTTTTAAAATATATTACAAAATATTTTAATTGTTTTAAAAGAAATATCTGAAAATTAAAATTTTTTTTGTATCATTTACAGATTTTTTTTTAAATTCAAAAATACCTTGCAACTTATTTCAAAGCTTGTCAAGTAGTGTCCTGAGACACGTAGTATCAGAGTGTTTTTTTTTTTTCATTTTGATATTTTTATTGGTTTTTGCAGCTTATAAGAACAAAAAAGTGCACATTTTGATTTGATGTGCCATCATGGGAAAACTGGCTGAGCTTATTTTTTTCCATAATAGAAAAATGTACTCCCAGGTAGGTGTAACGCCTACAAAGCTAATACTATTTCATACAAACATTACTGATTTTCCTCACCTGGACAACCTTCAGATGTAATGACCTGGTTGTGATGTAGCGTGGTATGGGAAAGTATTTTTTCTCATGTATCTACTATAAAATTTTCCAACATGTTAACCTGTGGCACCTATGTAAAGAACACACACTTAAAACTGTATCCATATGATTTTAGAAATGTTGTCCACTAACCAAAAACATGATTACCAAGCAAGTTCAAAAGTGCTAAAAATTACTTTTTCACGTTGCTGTAGCTGAGAAAATATCAACCGCAATCCTAAAACAAAATCATAAAAACCTACATTGGACTTTAACACATACTTTCTACATATAAAATAACAGGGTCATCACTTAGCCCCGTTGAAAAACACTTTCTAACAAAACTCTGCACGCTAGTCTCTATCGTGCCTAAAGGCGATGACGTGTTTGAAGGCTGTTTTATATTTAACTTATCGCCATACCCGTTTCCGTGCTTCACCCATTTCACAAGGGGCCGCAGTGGCCGAGAGGTCAGACCTGTCACCTCCCACCGATGTGATTCGGGTTCGGTTCCTGGCGGGGTCGCATGCAGGAATCGTGCCGGGCGACGCCGCTGGTCGGCGGGTTTTCTCGGGATATCCCTCTTCTCCTGCCCCTTCATTCCGTCGCTGCTCCATACTCACGTCATAATACCCCTCACCAGCGCTAAAGCCTCGATGTTATAAGCGCTGACCAACATCTGTTCACCCATTTTAAGGGTAGATAGCCATCGGCGGACGAAGAACAGGAAAGTGCGTGTAAAAAGTAAACAAACACTGTCTTCCGCGTGTACAAAAAAAAACCTTTGATAAGGCGCTTGAGTGCATGTTGAACAAAGAAGACGATGTCGGAAAGTTTGTTTGTTTTATTGCATCCGTAAGATCTTTTCAATACACAATAGTACAAAGATATTGGACAAGTCATGAGGATTACATAATAAATAGAAAACTTATACATTTACTACAATTACACGTGTTTATACAGGCACTGCTGTCTTATATGGTATATGCATTCATGTAGAATCTTCGTCAGCTCCTTCTGTACACCAACTCTATAAATTCTTTGTTTTGGAAATCTGAAACAAAACAGGAAAGAGAATCAGAACAAAAATAGAAGAGATTTGTGAATGTAGTATGTTTGTTGCAGGAGATGTCTGTATGAGTATATCAAGTCGCCAGCTGTTTTCACAACACGGCGGCGCGATACACCCGACGCTTGCCGCCAACGACAAGCTCCTGCCATGTCTTCGTAAAGGCCGATTCACATAGAAGTTAACTCGGACCTACTCAAGGACTATACACGGTAATAGAGCGACGAAATATCGGCGGCAGCAAGCGACGCGAACTCTTGCTGCCATCAAATAACTTAGTAACCGTAAACGGTTTTTGAAGAAACTTGAACGGAAATTAAAAGAAATGATAATCTGTTTATGCTTGCATCGATTTAAATAAATAAATATAAAACAGAAAGCAAAAGTTAATTTTCCTACTGAAAATATATGTTTTTTCTTAACGAACTTCCGCTTAATTTGCAGAGATACCGGTATTTCTATCAGAATGATATAACTATAGAATGGCTGTTTACTTCTTTCTAACTTGAAAATGTCGAAAAAACGTGCACAAATTTTAAAATGTAAACAACTTTTCTTCTTCTTCTTTGTATCGGTCGCCAGCGAAGAACGTCAGACCCAATGTCAGCCGCTAGTGCAATGTTCCCGACGCTCGACGCTGGCTCAAGGCTCTGATTGGCTGACGCTCGACGCTGGCGTCAAGGCTCTGATTGGCTGACGCCCGACGCTGGCTCAAGGCTCTGATTGACTGACGCTCGACGCTGGCTCAAGGCTCTGATTGGCTGACGCTCGATGCTGGCTCAAGGCTCTGATTGGCTGA